>PVJO010024392.1:0-24439 GCA_004026905.1 Hystrix cristata | reverse complement strand
TGCAGACCGGCGGCCGGCCGCAAAGTAAAGTGAGGAAAATGCAAGGAATGTATGCAAATCAGCAATGCAAACAAGCAGCTAATTAGCCTCTTCCTATATCTATCTAGGCTACCTGCCCTCAGGGCAGCCCACACTCTAGATCCAGCTATTTCTCACCACATGAGGCTTTGGGGGGACATCTAGACACAAACCATAACAGATACCATCATACATCCAGGAACTGACCATAACACCTAGGAACATGTTTTTTTTAACTTTTCTGTCATTCAAGCCCTCTGGAATGTTTTATTAGTTCTACTTCCAATTATGTTTTTTTCCTGTCTTTTCTCATGTTTCCATGATCACTGACATCTCTTGCCTGGATACATTTAATGACCCCTCTTATCCTACATGATCCCTCTGCTTTTCCTTCATCCATTCTCCAAAAATCAATAGAATGATATTTTCAAAACATATCAGATATATCTTCCAAGTTAAAAATCTTTAATGGTCTCCCATTGTACTTGGAAAAAAACCAAAAGTCTTACCATTACTGCAAGACACATAAGAACTGTCTCCAACCCCTACCCTCTCTTGTAAATATAGGGTTTAAAATCACATTGTCCGTCTTTCTGTTCCTACAACCAGTCAAGCATAACCCTAAGAGAGTTTACTTTTGCTATCCTAACTGCATAAGATACAATTTCCATAGTTTTATAAGACTTCGAAGCTTTCAGGATTCAGTCTAGATTCACCTCTTCAGAAAAATTCTCTGTGACCAATTACCAAACAACCCTTTTTCTCTATCACATTACACAATTTATTTTTCTTCATTGTATTTTATCACAGTCTGGGATTGTTTTAAGCATTTGTTTATTTTTAAATTATCTATTTTTCTGACATGAATATTTTCTCAAGGAGGAAAGAAATGCACCCGTATGTTTCATTATATTATCAAATGATTAGTACAAACCATCAGCATAGAATAAAATCTTAAAAATATGAATTTTTAAGACATTAAAAATATGAATTTAACTGGTGATGTGGCATATTGTTTTGCTCCCTGGAAACTCTTAAATAATAGGAGCTAGTCTAATTTTATAAGTACTTCGAGGTTTATCATTTTAAAACATGCTAATTAATAAATTGATTTAAAGATCTCAAGTTGAAGATATTTAGGGAATAACACAGTATTTTTCTCAAGGCTCACTATTTCTCTACTTTTTCCATTTTTTATTTTGCTTTGGAAAAATGATACGTTTTTCTTGTGACAAAATAACTTAAAATCTAGTTTGAGAAATTATGAATTGGCCTAAATAAATCCTTCTCTATCTGCACATGCATTTTAACTGAATTGAGTATTAGTATTCAGTATTTTAAAGGGGTTTGACTCAGTGGTAGATGATTTGCTGAACATTCACAAGGCCCTGATTTTGATCCATATAAGTGCAAGAAAAGGCGGGCTGGGTGAACCAAGAGCTTATTTCTTAGATGCAGAAGGCAAACACACACTAAAATCACCAATTTCTTTTGTCTTTCATGCTTGATTACAATGTGGGAGATTCAAAATGGCTATCAGTCTTAGTTTGAGCATAGCCTACATTTGCGAGATGACAATGAACACGCTTTGCCCTCTTGGATTACTTTGTTTTCCCAAAGCATAATGTCAGAAGCCAAATATGTTTCAAGCAGAGCAATGAAGAGCTACGATGATGTCTGGACCTTCCTGCAGGTCAGTCCTCTCCTTGGTCATCCCCTACAGAACTCCACCTTTACCCCTACACACTTACACTTCTGCTTGTCTAAGACTGGGACAAGTCTTCACTGGTCCTTCCTTGTGATGACTAATTATCAGAAGTGAGGGCTCATCCATTTCTGATGCATTTCACTGCAAGATCCTGTAAGAGGAGTTAGGGAAAGAATGTATCGCCTATTCCTAGCATATTAATCAGAGTTCTTTAGAAAAACAGAATCAACAGGATACACACAGGAAGAGATTTATTATGTGAGATTAGTTCACACAGAGATGGGGTAAAGAAGTCTCAAAATATGTAAGGTGAAGGCTGAGTAAGGCAGTGGCATAGCTCCAGTCCAAGTCCAAAGATCCGGGGACCAGGGAAAGCATGGGTGTAAGTCCCAGTCCAAATTTCAGGGCCCATGAACCCTAAGAACCGATCATCTGTGGGCAGGCAAAGATGAATGTCCCTAGTCAAGAAGACAGAGAGAATTTGCCCTTATTCCTCCCTTTCATCATGTTCATTTCTTCCCTCCCATTGGTAAGGGCCATCTGCTTTACCCAGTTGACAGACGAGTACAAGTTCAACTCTCCCAGAAACACCTCAGAGACACACCTAGATGTGTGTTCGTGTGTGTGTATGTGTGTGTGTGTGTGTGTGTGTGTGTGTGTGTGATTGGGGATTGGACCTAAGGCCTTTGCACCGAGCTACATCCCCACCCCTTTTTGCATTTTTTAGTTTGAGATAGGGTCTCACTAAGTTGTTAAATTACCCAGGATGGATCAAACTGAGATCTTCCAGCCTCAGACTCCCTGAGTGCTGGGATTGCGGGTGAGTACGACCAAATCCAGCACAGAAATAGTGTTTCTTCTGATACTGGGCATACTCTAACCTAGACAAGTTGATACAAAGAATGAACCATCACACTTAGGGAAAGACATAATTTTACTAATTGTAGAATTCAAAATCTTCTGTGACACAATTGAGATGTCTAACACACAATTCTCTCTCTTTCTCTCTCTCTCTCTCTCTCACATACACACACACACACACACACACACACACACACACACAATCTATTTTAAAACACCTACTTGCTATATAAAACCTAAACACACGAACACACTGACAAAGGCAATTTTCGACCTGGCACCAATGCCCCCCAACACCTAGTATTGTGCAATGTTTAGTGTGAATTGGAAATGTTGGTTTTATTTTAATAAATGAGTTTTGCAAAAGTGATGAAATGCCGCTGGCATGATAAGATTACAAAAGATGTAAACTTTTTATCTTGTTTGTAAACACACTTCTCTCTCTATCTCTTTCTCTGGCTCTTCTTCCATGTTTGCTCTGCTGAAGCAAGCTGGACAGACTCAGGGAAAAGAGTGTAAGGTGATAATGTCCATTGAGGAACAGAAGTCCTTGGTCAGCCAGCTCTCAGGAAGCCAGTCAGTGAGCATGGAAGCTGATCTTTCTCCAACTGAACCTTCACTGAAGACCATAAAGTCCGCTGAAATCTTGACTGCAGCCTTGTGAGAGATCCCGAATAGAGGACTAAGCTCACTTGTGCTCAACTTCCTGACCCTCAACATGATCAGACAGTTAATCTGTTCTATTTTAAACTAGTAAATGTGGGAGTAAATCATCCCACAGCAATAGATAACCAGTGTGTATGAATGCATGATATTTGACTTTTTCCCCCAAGGAAGAAAAAGATAACGATATTCAGTAGGAAAATTTCAAATAAGGTTACAAAGCCACAAAGAGAAACTGAATAAATATTTTCTGTCAATATGCGCAATTCAAGAAATCAGGTAGAATTGGAGTGAAAAGATACAATGGAGCACAATGGTTATCAGTTATGAAAACAGTAGTTATAAAATCTTCTCTTTCCTTTGGTAATCATTCAGCACCAACTGATACTCTACAACTGTTGCTTACGTTTAGCATTTGCCTTCTCTACCTGCCCTGTGTCACTACCCCATTCTCTATATTATAAATCCCTGGGGGATTCCGAGCCATCTCTTCTGCTGTAAGAAGCCCTAGTGATTTTTGTTCCCCAGACACTTGACAGCTGATTATGAGTCAAAGGGTGGGGTAGTTTGTATATGCATGTTCTGCAGTTTGGAATGAGATTGAGAGGAACACGAAGGTCTCGCCATGAAGAATTAAGTCACCACTTAGTTAATAATGATTCTGTAAGCTGCTTTTGCTTACCCTTGTATTTCAGTGGCTATGATTTTAAAAAAATCACTCCTCCAAAATGAGTTAATTTGCTGGTTTTCTTCTTTGGAATAAGAAAATTGAATCTGACTATGTTCTTCTCAACATCAACTAGACATAAACAAGAATAACACTGGAGTAATCTAAGATTTGTCCTTTGACAAATAAAGGGATAGATTAGTTTTCAGGATGCTGGACAGGCATGATTAAAAGAGAACTCAGATGCATGAGCTTTGTGACACTTCAATTTCTAGCCTTGTTCTTTGATTTTTTTTTTCTCCATGTCTTTTGGAGAGTAAGAAGTTTCCAAAATTCCAAAGGAACTATACCAAGGAGCCTGGCTTTTCAAAGACTAGGTCAGTTTCCAAGATGCATTGTCCTCAAAGCAGAGATGTCAAATAGACCCAAGTTTGCAGAGTTCTGATCTCCACTGTGATATTGATTTGTTCCATGGCCTGGGGGGCAGATGCTGAACTTCCCATGGTTTCCTCTCTTTCTTATCTGTGAAATGGAGATGAAAATTCTGAGGCTCAAAGTGATTTGGTGGGAATTAAATAATAGCTTCAAGCCCTTTGAAAGGGTGAAGTGATAAGTGTTTCCTTTTAGCTTCTATTAGATGTTATACAATTTTCCATTTAAGTGAAAATTAACTTCAAATATATCACACTTCAGCTTTGACCTGCTCACCTGCTGATGAGAGGTTCTGAAATATCAATTGTAGGTTGTCTGAAACAGTAAATACGACTGACCACATGGAAAGCTCACATCTACACTAGCCCGGAGGAATATCTCATCTACCAAATAGCCCTCACACAATTCCTGTGCTCCCAAGCAGATCATATATGGAATTTGATTGAAATTTAAAATATTGTCTTATTGGTGATTTGTCTCCAGGTAAATATAGAATATTCACTCCAAACTTCTCATGAATAGCATAAAGTAAAAGAAAAGCCCTTAGATTTTCTATTACCATTTTCTCTCCACATAATTGTTTTATTTACAATGTAGGACAATTCCTGCCCAGCAGACCAAGTAGATTTTTTCAGATACAAGAAAGAAACCCAGAGGTTAGGGATTTAGCTCAAGTGCTAGAGAGCTACCCTAGGAAGCACAAGGCCCTGAGCTCGATCCCCAGCACCCCCCCCAAAAAAAAAAGCAGCCCACAGGAAAATTTGCAAAGAATATAGAAAGACTTAGGAAGGTGAAATTATGACACATGTCACTTAAAAGTAGTGGGAGATAGTAGTTAAGCATTTGAGCTCTGGAATCAAATTCAGTTTGAGCATAAATCTCCAATCAGTCAAGCACTGGCTATACCTAAATGGACAAAAGAACTTATATCTGTAAGTTTCTTTTTTTTTTTTTCTGTAGAGTTTGCTGAGGTCAAAGAACAGGTCCTATTGGCTTTCATACCTGAAGCACCTAATACATAGATTGGGTTTGATAAATATCTGCAAAAGTAATTAGACTAATACACTGGAGACTAGGGTGCCTCACATTTTTTTTTTAAAGTGGACTTTTTTTGCACACCAATAAGTGTTCCCCAGAGTAATGCACACTGAAGATTGGGGGAGAAAGGAGATCTCTGTGAGCACTTTCCCCAAATACCAAGGCTATTTTTCTGAGGTTTTGCTTCCCCAAGGTTTAGAAGAAGCTTCTACTATAAAAGCACAGAAACATATGCAGAACGGCTACTGAAGAAATTGTGTGCCTTATTAGAGGACACCACAGTGGTTGCTGTCAAGCCAATTTTCTTAGGGAAGTAAAAATCTCTTTTTGTACAGGAGTGGAATTACTCATTATACTCAGCCTTGCCTAACACTTTACTAGTGCCAAGCCTGCCAAAAGCCTTGTGGTCTATTCCTTTTGATGCAGTAGAATGGGTTGTGTGCACATAATATCAACGTAAAATAACATCAACTTTCAATTCCCAAAGGGACTGATGTTTTCAGTTTAAAACTGGAACATGAACTAGATTGGAAGAGACAGTGTCACCTGTCCAAGAAATCCAAACTTACTATGCTGTGGCTAGTAGAAAAATAATTTTAGAATTTTAACCAATCAATGCTGAAGCATATTCCAGTATCTCTAATCCTAAATTCATCCTATATCAAGAATTGCCAATTTCCTTTGCTTTCCTCTAATCTACTTATTAAACTACTTCCCACTTGTCCTTCTCAGGTGAACACAGCAAATATCCTGTCTACTGATTTGCTATCAAATCTATATTTTGTCTCTGTAATGGCTTTGAAAAAGAATTGCCTCAAAAGAGAGCTGTGCAACTCAAAATAGGAGAACCAACACACTCCTAAGATCCACATACACAGAGAGATATAGGGTAATTAAAAAACCAGGAATCTTTGAGTCTTTGTGTTGTCCTATCTAACTAGAAGCTTTTAAGAAGTTCAGTACCTTCTTTGAGCTTTGATTTTCTCATGGGAAAAAAGAAAAAGCCTCCACTATCTAATTTCTAGCCTAACTAGACTATCACTAATGTTTCCTTCCTCCAAGCTATGCATGTAAACCTTCACTGCCTGAAAAGACATTTATTTCATGATATAAACATTATTTCACAAAGACATCTACTTTTTATCTTCATGCTTCTTTCTGAAGTAACATAACTTCGGGAATGATACTCCTGATGTCTGCCCAGGAGATGAAGTAGTAAGAGGAAGTGAGTGCCCAGAGAAAGAAAACTGAAAAGATGTGTGAGGCAGGTGGCCACCTCAAAGGTGGCCTTTGAGCTATGAAATGAGTTGCACAGAACAGTTAACATAACACAGAATTTAGGAACACCTAGAAAGTATTTGCGAATAGGGAGGAGCAGTAGGGATGAGCAAAGAAAATTTCCTGATGTACTGAGGCTATAAATTCTTCTTGTAAGGTTAAGAACAGGAGCTTCTGCTTAATTCCTCACACATCTTACTGCCTGCTTTCCGAGAAGTTCTCTCTGAACAGCAGCTATGTGGAATGTAAAGGACACAGAGTTTCAAATCTCAGATCTGTCATTACCAGCGTCCAAACCCATCTGAAAAAGGAGGAGGAGATCTGTCTACTTGGGTTCCCATCAGGGTTGGAAACCAGATCTGATGTAGAAGTGCCTACACAACACACAGCTCACAGCAGATCATAGGTACACCTGCATTCAAATTGAATGGACTCTGCCCATTACCGCATGTAAACTACGAAAAGAATTGTGGCAGCATTTATCTAATTGGAGGAAGAGCAAGAAGTTAAGAACTGTGGAGTTCTTTTGTAAATAATACCAACTGATTTGGGGTCCCATGATGTATTAGTCAGTTCTGTGGTAGAAATGGAAAGGGAGAGGGTAGTAATTCTGACACCCTAATGTCCTGAATTTAAACTTACAGATATGGCAGATTAATAGTGGGTCACTAGATTTTCTTGTGTTCCTCAATATACAGAATATAAGTCTAAAATTTATGGAAATACCAATAATTCTGAAAATTCCTATAATATCTCTGACGATACTCTAGTGAATCCCAAGTAAGCCATTCTCGAGCCTGTCACATACCTTAGTGAACTAAAGAAAATTTCCTCTATATTTTCAGATTTTTATTTCTTCTCAAGACGTTTATAATTATTACATAAAGTCTGTAGTCTACATAACTATTTTTTAATATTCTGGTAGACTTTTCATATTTTACCTTCACAACTTCAAAGTAAGCCATGCCATAGTATTTATATATATATGTGTATATAAATATATATAAATGATGTTTTGTTACATTCATATACTTATTTCATAATTTAAAGAATGTGGACAATGATTAATGTGATCATCTAAAACCTTCAAATTCTTCAATTTGTTGCAAAGGAGTCTTAGATTTCTTCCGGTAATTCAGGTGAGCAGAAAGGGCATGCCTACTGCATTAGAAATTTACACAGAGCTGGAAAGCCCTAGACTTTCAGGGTGACTAGCAAAACATCACAGCACCTGTGAGACCATGGAGAGTAGTCGATTTAGGCAGCAGTCACTGTCTTTGAGCTATGAAATGAGTTGCACAGAACAGTTAACATAACACAGAATTTAGGAACACCTAGAAAGCATTTGCGAATAGGGATGAGCAGTAGATAACTAACATTGTTGGTTTATAGCTATTCTGGCTGCTGAACGACACATATGGCTAACTTATGTCATGAAGAGTTGATATTCAAATAGACTGATGGAAATAAAGCCCTGAGAATTCAACCTCTGTAGAGTCTGGATTGTGACCTGCCTGAATAAGTCTTATAAAATTGTTGAAGTGGGACGACCAAATATCTATGTACATAGATAATCGATGAGAAGTGAGTTATCCTAAGGGAAGAAAATCAGAAAATACACATTTTACTTGTTCTCAGTAGGTTCTAATTGAAACAAACATCTTATTTTGAAACTGTATGAAGCACTTCATTCAGGTTGGTCCTAAAAGTAGGACCGGTATTTTGAGAAAAGTCTCTTGCCACAAAGAAAAAATGAAAAGAAATTTAAAATGAAAAACTTAGATCATAGAAATCTGCACAGGAAATGAGGAGTACGAATAGCAGGATTTTGTGAGCTTGTTAGTTACATGAAAAGGGCAATATCCTTTTTCCCACTTCAGTACAAGAAAATGGAAGTGGAATTGATAAGAAACAGAAACGATCACCATTCTTTGGAGCAGAGAAGAAAGGAATGACTTTGTTAAACAGACGCATCGCTCCCTAGGGAGCTTGAAAGAAAAAAGCCACATGTCAGCATCAGAAGGAAGATGGTGTGTTAGAAACACTACCAGTGTGCTGGGAAGGGCTTATCTCGTAGTATAGGATGGTCTGCATTACTCAGCCAAGCCTTTTTCCTTTGCATAGAATGGCACCCATGGAGACAGCACAGGAATAGGTAGAATAAACTGACAGATGTGAGAGCAACCAACTTAAAAAGAGGAAGTGCCAACAATAATTACTGGTCAAGGAGGTAAAATAAGTCAGAAGACAATTTTTTCTTTTTCTTTTTTTGTTAAATTTGTTTCTGTCACTATATTTTCTTTCCTTGTCTCTATAAATGACCATTTCTGTTTCACCAAGAGTACTGTAGAAAATAAGCACCACTTTGCTGTGGCACATCAATTTCTAGCTCTAGAGCTGTTAATTCTCCAGGACTCCAGGGTCCACTGACGTATTTTGGGCCAGATGTGAGGCCCTGATTTAGTACTGTATGAAGACATCTGAGGGGTCACATGTATTGATATATGTATTGATCATATGTATTGATATACGAATATAGGATTTGAGGTGAAAGAATCATTCTTAGAAAGATGGTATTGTGGGTACAGATACTGCAAGCATCTAACAGGTAGATATTTCCAATTCTGGTTTATTCTGGTACCAGTCAGGAGAAAACTATAGAGAACAGAGGATGGAAAGAAGAAGGATGGGATTTAAAAAAAAAAAAATTCTATGGGAGATTTCAGAGACATTGATTCTAGAATTATCTTAGAAGAAAATGCCAGACTAAAGTCCAACAAGCATGGAAAGATAATGAGAAAACTTACCATTTTTATTATCATGAGTCACAGAGGAAATTTGACCATTAGTTTTGGAAAAGCCTTATTATTATTTAGGTATTAAAAAGTTAAATAAGTTAGTGAGCATCAGATTCTACAATAAAGAATCAAGCCAGGACCCACTTGTTTGTAAATTGTACAGAATCAAAGGGCTGTTCTATACATACTGAGTCAGACATCTTGTGCTTTGGACACAGAATTCATTATCATTTTTATGTCAAATATCAATATAATAGAACTAACATGACCATCCCAGGAGTGGCAAGGGAACATGTTTTAAATTTAAAGGATGTACAGTATATTACAAACTATTTCATAAGAGAACTCATCTTGCCAGATTTGCTTTTTGTTTGAATGAAGTCATAATAGCTGTTATGAAATTATACCGAAATCATAAACTACTACGTTGAAGTTACTTGAATGATAATCTCTTGAAGTAACTGCCAAACTTGTTCAAGTATGAGGAACTCTTTGAAGAAACAAAAAAGACCCTTGATCTGCAGGTGCTGATAGTTTCAATTGATTAAAAAATTACAAAATGATATATAGCTGCTACAAGTTGAGAAAATTCTTTGAAACATTTTACCGTACTAAATACATTTCTGCATGATTTTTTGCTATCATTAGACTACTTGTAAGTGAAACTTGGTATTTGGAATGGAGAACATTTAAAAATAACTTTGCAACCCTCTGGAACCCATGACTGACAAGTTAGTAATCACTAGTTTTTGACACAAATTTGTACTATAGATGAAGGGATTGAACTGAAAAAAGTGAATAATTTTCCTAGGACCAAAAATCCAGGTCATCAGTAGAAGAACCAGGGCTAGAGTTCAATTCCCAGGGCAAGAATATTAATTCCTGATGGTGCTTTCTAAATCAAAATATAAATTACATCATTCTTTTTAACCTTTAAATGTCATTATTTGACTTGCATTTTGTATATACACAATAGATGTCTCAAATGCATATCTTAAAGACAAATATATCCAAAAGATACACACACATCTGTGTGTGTGTGTATATATATATATATGTGTGTGTGTGTATATATGTTACACACACACACATATATACATATATATGTGTGTATATATATTAGATTGTTATATAGAATGGATATTATGTTATTTTGGAATATGTTATGTATCATTCTACAATACAAAATATCATATCATTTTTTTCAGTGAAGAATGTCTAGGCACTCTGGTAGCAACATGGATTCATGAATAAAACCTCAAACTCTGGATCGTTCGTTCCTCTGCCTAGTAATACAAGAGAATTGTGAAAACACTTTGAACTTGCTCCAAACAATCAACCTAACAAATTCATCATGTTTCAGTTTATTTCTTCATTTATTTTTCTGGTTAATGATAACATTAAGAGAGTTTACAAGATGTATAAGAAATCAATAAAAGAGGCATACTCTCATCTTTCCCCCAAAGAGATGAACTGATAGCTAAGAAGGCACAAGTATCTTCCATTAAGACTGAATTTTAATGTCAGTCTCTAAGAAAAAGATTAATAGCTACACTTTTGGCAAACATACTTTGGGGGCTCTTCCATACCTCAGCCATTGGACACAGACTCAAATGAAATTTCACATTTACAATGTGTCTGGCCTGTTCTTGAAAAGAATAAATACCTCAGCTGAAAGTAGTGTACTTATTCTTACTATTTACTGTGAACCATGTGCATCCTGGTAAAAATATAACTATGGTACATAATTTACTTCTGTAATAAATATATTACCCAAATATGATATAAGGGACTGTTCCCTTCCTTTCAAAATAAAAATCAGCATCTAGCCCCCAAATTTTTAGCTTCATTTTGCTGACTGGAATGAATTCTGCAAAGGTGCATGTCATCATATTCATTTACTTCAGCCATTTGGGAGGTTACATTAATCTCTACAGCTTCTTTAAAAAGATAAGCCACATTTAATGGCCATGCAAAGTAATTTTTCAAACATGTGAAGGGCAGCATGGTGAAGTTCCAATAGATTGAACTGGGCACTCACATCCCCCATTTATAAAGATTCCTAATGTGTTCTTCATTAGGATTCTAGTCACTCATTGAGTTCCATTATAACTTATATTGATTCTATTTTCAGAAGGAGTATGGGGATGAGACATAGAAGTAATTAAGTAGTTTTTCAAAGGAGAACCACTGTCACCTAAAATCATTAGAGGAGAATAAAATATCTACTATTTTCTACCAGATCTAAACTAATTTGTAATTAATTAGTCAGCTTTATGAAATAAAGTTTGGAAACATATAACTAATTTAAACTGATTTATTTCAGGGATATCTGCATATAGTCATGATTTGATGTGAATTCATCACATTTGTTTGGATATCAGCTATGTTCTAGGAATAACTGCAGCTATATACCACATGCATGAAAATGTGTATTTTTTTAAGTGAAAGTCATACAAATGCTGTCTCTACCTTGGGCATATTCTGAGCTTAATGCATTGGTTAGCTCAGAAAGCAATGCAAAAATTCATGTAACTTTCAAACCATTTAAATAAGTTCAACTTAGGGCACTGAAAAAAATTAGCTCTACTGAAAAGAAATGCAAGGTGGGCAATGTACTTTTCAAATGAAAAATTAAATATGATTAAATGTGACCCTTGGCTGTGTCATTTTAATTAAAGTAATTGACATGCAATGAATGTGGCAATGAAATGTGTAAATAGGAATGGTAAAAATTTACAAGTTGTTAAAAAATTAATGCAGATGCACTTTTACAAGTTGTTAAAGATGTGTGCATCTTATACTCATGCTCTAGTAGAATAAGAGGGGATCCACCTGCCACAGACACATCTCTTCTTAAAGCCAGTTACATGTGGCCCTTTAGAACATCAAGTATGGGTGACTTTCTGTAAGTGGTCACTTCAGATGTTTCTTTTTCTCAGGTTTAGGCAGTAATTTGCAAGACAGAAAATATACCCTTGTTCTCAAAAGAGGAGGGTGGGCATCTACTCAAGCAACACTGAAGATGACTTGAGTCTTCAGCCAAGCCACGTCTGCTTTATTCCCAAGAAAGTTATAAGTGAGAGAATACATTAGACCATAGCTTCAGTGACTATCAAGTTTTATGCTTTTGGTATGTCAGGTGCCACTGTGGAAAAAACAGGGACATAGAAGCAATTAAAACAAGTGAGTTTCCTGCACCACCATCTAAACCAATGCAGTTGTCCTACTTGTGGGCATCTGTACAAGATAATAAAGCTCCTGGTGCTAAAAATAAATTCAAAATCCATTTTTATTGTCTTATCAATGAAATCTCTCCTTCTGGTGGAAAGAAGTTGCACAAGGTCCATTAAGAAATAGGATCGTGAACAGAACTTTATCTTTGAATGTAAAGACGACTAGGAAGGTTCATGACGTGTATGTTACTCTCCATGGTGCTGATTTTTTCAAAAGCTACAGTAATTTCCTCCTAAATTCTCCCGTTGCTCACAATTTTGTTTGTTATGTTTTCTTTAGTTCACCCATGTTTTTTCTAATTTATGCTAATAGTGCAATAATCTAAAGAAATTAATGCGCTGAATGTTAGAATATATGAGAACTTTCTGCACAATTCCTCCTAAGACACCACTGAGAATGGCCTAAAATTTCCCTGAAGGGAAATAATCCTGTCCCAAAATCCTGTCCTATTCTGGAAATTTCAAAACAGAACCATACTAACTTTGAATCTCTTTTTAATATGGTTTCACATTAAGTCAACTCAAAATAAAAATAAAAGTTTGGGATATTACATAATTTAGTATACATAGCCAGCTTATAGTTCTTACATTCAGGGTTGTAGCTCAGTCATAACCAGGTTACCATTTTATTGACTTCAACAAGGAAAAACAAAATAGCCTTGAAGGCACATTCAATCCTATTTGTTTTCTATAAGAAACATGATTGCAGATTAGACAGTGATAATAAAGACCTGGAAATCTTTGTTCTTGTCTTCTGTGTAGCCTGTACTATTGGGAACTTTCATCTGTATGTTGAACATTGACAGCCAGACAGTGCAGTGGTACTGATTTGTTGCGTTCATCTCTTTAGCCACAAACCTAACAGAACCTCAATCATAGAACATGCTCAGTACATGTCACTAAATAAGGTAATGATAAAGAAGTTAGTTTGAAAGCCAGAACAGTGAAAAATCAGGACATATCAGAGTGACTGAGAGTGGGAAAGCAAGAGACTTTAAAATTTTGCTTATGCATTACAAGACATGATTTCAGGGAATATTCCTAAATATAAGGCAATTTTTTCTGCAATCATATTTATTCCACATCCTTAGTTAAAATCTTTATCACAGGATCTGTCAGTGTTGGGCTGTCATTTGTGCTAGTTAACTTCACTATGCAACTCCACAGCTATTCTCCCCACCTGTGGCACCAGATCTTCCCGTTAGGTAGGTTCTGTCTATGGAGAACACAAGCAGGTAGGTGGAGGATGAGTGAGCTCATGGCGTTTATTCCAGAGCTCCTACCCTGGGAGATCATGATGGTCTGGCCATATCTTATGACCAAATGTCTCAGTTCCTCTGCACACATTTAATTTTACTGCAAATTCTGGAAAACACACTACTAGTTTCTATTTAGTGGCCAGGTCATCCTTTTCCTCACAACTTCACCTTACTCTGCTATCCCTTGTTATTTTCCATGATCTTCAGATACATTTGCAAGTAGACAGCTTTTAAATGTTCTTCAAAGAACCACGTTTATGTGCAGCATAATTAGACTTCTTCTAGGATTCCAATCCATTAGAAGTCCAAAGAACTAATCATGTAAAAAGTCTCGCATGCAAGATAATGGTCATAACTATTCTAGCCATTTCCTTAGCATGGCCCAAAAGAAATCCAAGGTTTTGGAGATCACTTTACAATATATAAAATTCTGTACTCTTAGATAAGGTGACTTATTTTCCCATTATTGAACTTTGCAGTTTGGATAAGTCAGAGGAAACAAGTACATCTTACAGATTTGTTAGTAATCCAGGTCATTATTTTAGAATATAGTAACCTGGGCCTCAAAATACCTGGCAAACATTGAAAAAGTCTGGCTAAGATATCACAACTAGAAAGTAACTTGTTTATTCAAAGTGAGTGAATCACAGAATCACTGAGTCAGCCCACACATCTAATAAAATTGAACTTGTCTCTTACTCATTAAAAACCCCCAACAATGGCTAAGAAAATATTGAGATTCTAAATTTTGCACAAAATTTGTCATTTAATTGTATTTTTTACTAACCATAAACTTTTCTATAGTCTGCAGTTATATATATTTCATATATATGTCATATATATTTCAAATATATATTTCATATATATACTTCATATATATGTCATATATATTTCATATATGTATGTCATATATATATTTCATATATGTATGTCATATATATTTCATATATATATTTCATATATATATTTCATATAATTTGTTTCAGTTAAATGCATATATTTTAAGTATAACCCCAAATTAATCCAACTTATTTCATGTGGTTATGTTTTAATTTTTTTCAATTGCACGTCATTTGGTGCTATACTAAAATGAAGCAAAGCTAAGTATTTTCTTTTTTGAGAAAGCATGGACTTTACCTAGTTACTCTAAGGCAACTTGACATCAACTTGCAAATTCTTTTGTATTTTGTGTGAGTTTTACAACACAGAACTGCTATTGTCACAGATTCTGCAATATGCCTTAGAAAATATTTTTTGCTATAATTGACATATCGAGAGTGAAATAATGCTTAAAATGTTGAAAGTGTTAATCTTGAATTCTCAGCATCAGAGTTCTGTCTGCAACAGAGCAATCTCATGTTTTATTAGCTATCCCCCCACTACCCTGTGGAAAGAAGAAAAGGAAAAATTTGAATATATGTAGTGGAATATAAATGGAGCCAAAACAAATGGAAATTTTCAAAAGGCTAAATAGTTAAAATACAAAGCATACAGAGAATAATTACTTTCAAATAACAGTCCCATTACTTTCAACAGAGAACAAAAGAGATACCATGAAATTGAGTCCTTCTAAACCCCACATCAACCATGCACACAAAAGATATTTATTTTAATTCTTATATTTCTGTGCCATAACGTGGAAAGTTTTTTTCTAGTAAAATAGAAGTGAGGTACTGATTTTCAAACATGAAGATAAAATGACTATAAATACAAGTAACTAAGTCATTTAATGGAAAAAGAACAAATTTTAATGTATTTTTTCTGTTACGTGAAACTTTATCAACTCTTGAATCACATGCCCACTGAAACCAAAACAATTCCACTTAAGGGATTTATATGAAAAATATGTGATATATATGATGATTAGCCTCAGGAAATATCAGAGTTTTGTTTTGTTTTGTTTTTCCTACATAGCTTACTTACTGGACTTTTCTCACCATCTTCCTAAGGTGTGGAGGAGGGATTGCAGTAGGCCGACCAGGTCTAAGAACATTATAAGGTGTGTTGAAGTAATGAGGGGAGTACTGGTGCTGTAAAAGCAGGAGATCATAAGCCTGCTTGCTCGCTCTCTCTCTCTCTCTCCACCTCAGATTCTGCTTTTGCTCAGCTAATAACTGATCCCAGGAGCTAGTACCCTGATGTGAAAGGGGCTGAAACACAGGACCCATGCCAGTCCCCTCTAGAAAATGATCATTAATATGCTTTTTCTGTCACCACCACCCAAGCGATCTAAGATTCAGTTGTAGAGTTTATGGCAGAAGGTTCTGTACTAAACCTTAAGCTTGGATAACCTACCCTTGACCAATACAGTGATGCTCTCCATGGAGCTCAAGTATCTCAGGAGTGATTACTTTTGATATTTAAGGCCCAGCTAAAAATACAGGGTTACTTTACCCTGTTATAAAAAGTTCCTTACAGAATTTCAGGACATCGGGATGTGACCATTTATCATGTTCTTACATGACTTAAGTATTGCTGTGTCACTGTACAAATCTCTAAAATAATACCATTTTATTTCTTAGAAGAGTCATGAATTCTTCCCTTTTATGAAATGAATCAGTTTTGAAGAAAAGAAAAATAATGCCCTAATGCTGCTCTAAAAGCTTAGTGACAAGTATGGTCAGAGTAGGAACAGGTGGCTTGGGCCCTCCACTGGGCAAGAGTTTTGCTAGATATTTGCGTACAGATTAGTGAGATTTAGAGTTGGAAAAACTTTGAAGTCATATAACAAATTTCTCCTTCGCTCACTTTTTTGTCACAATAGAATTATTAATAATGATATGGGCATTCTCTAGTTCAACCTGGCACAAGTTCATCAAAAGGCCACCCTGTTCTCTGTATGGGACAAGGCGAAGAGCTCACGACCTCTGAAGTTCAAAAGAAAAAAAAAGTTTTATATATTTGCCATGCTTTACAGAAAAATCTTTCTAGGGAGAATGAATTTGGGCTGTAAATTTAACCATTTTATTTTCCATCTCACAGCATGAAACAAATACAAAAAATCTTTAGGCTTTCCTCCTGCTGAACTAATTTCTCTGTCTCCTGCACTTTTGCTCAGAAAAAAAGATTAATAATCATTTTCAAAGTGACACTGCCTACTGTGAAACTTGTTTGCCTACCATTTCTAAAAAATGTGTGCCACAGAAAAGCTTCTGCCTGGATTACAGCTAATTCAGAAAATAACTATTCTGAAACTACACTTCTTTCCTATGGAAAAAAGAAATGGATGAAAACTATTGTTTTTTTTTATGCACACTTAAATGCATTAACAATACAAGTAAAACCTGATGAAATTTAAAATATAACTGCACATGAAGTGCATTAAATGTGAAAGCTTCTCACATTGACTCTATTCAAAGCAATGTAGAAAAGCAACTGAATAATGAATTTGAGCCTCAAAATCGCATAAGTCAGAAGAACCTTCAAGGTATCACATTCAACATCTAAGACAAACAACAGCATTGTAAATAAAAATAAATTGGTACCATGAAAATCTATTCATTATTCTAGAAACAGAACTACAAATGTACAAATATTATTTTTCAGGAAAACAGATTAAACAAAAGAAATATACAAGTACTGTAACCAAAAATTATTTTCTTAATTCAGAGAGATCAATATCAAAATACATTTTTACTTCAACATGATTTGGGGAAACAAAATTTTCCTTGCTTGAGAATTGAAATATTCATAGTTAAATTGAACAAAGTACAAATGATTTTTAATTTCCTTAGAATTACTCAGTTTTACTCATAGGAATATTTTAGGATTAAGAAATAAGAAATCTGGCAAGATTTATATTAAAATAAACAATGAGAATAGCAAAGCCAGAACCCCATATGTGGACTCTGGCAGCCCTGATTGCAAAGACACCCAGAGACCCTTGAGCAAAATCAAGAAGAGAATTTACTGATTGTTAAACATCTTTAGCACTGGTCCTTTTGAACACTACTTTTTGACATGTGACTATTTCAGGCTTTTGATTTTCCTTCAACTGCTCAGATCTACTTCCCCCTATTTCCTTAAAACTATTTTTCTGTATATTCACATCTTAAATTTCCTAAAGTAGAAGAAAGAAGACAATTTATTTGAGGGTGGAGAAAGGCGGGAGGGGAGGAGGACAGAATGAAATTGAGAGAGAGAGACAGGGAACAAGTAGAGCGGACAGGGCAGGCAGCTACTCTGGACATGTAGGGAATATTCAAAAATGAATAACTCATCAGATCTTAAATTTTATAAATACTGAGATGTCTATTCTTAGCTTTTTAAAAAAGCATTCTGAAATTATTTTACTTGTCCATTTGGTTTTTACTGTTCTTCTGTTGTTACACTGTAACCTTCACCAGAGTAGTGACTGGGTCTCTCTTCTCACTATTGTACGCCAAGTACCTAGGACAGAGCCTCGCGTTTCCTATTGGCTGCTTTCCAGATATTAATGTGGTAATAACCTCAAAATCTCTGTCTTCATTTCAATCTCTTTTCTAATGTCCAGACTCGTATATCTAACATCCTATTAAACATCTCTACCTGAGAATCTCATATTTATCATTTAATTTAATTGAAATACACTTGACAATTAATGAGTGTAATACTTACATTATAAAATGTGATAATTTGACATACATGTACAGTGTGAAATAATCACTTCAAATTATATTTGTTTTAAACTCACTATGTCCAAATTGAATTTATTATAACTCACATTCAACTCCTCTTTCAACCCTTTGCCTGAATACCTTCCCTTTTCCTATATTCTCTTTGCTTCCAATATCAATTCAGTCACTTAGTCCAGAAACTAAAAGTTGTTCTAAGCTCATTTCATAGATTTCACCTGTAATCAGTTGGTTGATAAGTTATTTTTATGGTATCATCTAAACATCTCTCAAAATTCTCAAATATTCTCTAACCACACTGTCACCACAGTAGGTCAATCCACCACCTGAGTTGTTGTTTTGTAAATAAGATTTCTGCCTTCATTTTTCCTTCATTCTCCCCATTATCCACAATATAGATGTAATTTTTATATTCATTCGCCTTCTTTCAGCCTATATCAGACTTTTGATGGGAAAGGATTCTGATTCTTCGCTCCTCAACCCTTTTACTCTTCACCTGAGAATACTCCTCACTTCATTTCCCAGGAATAATAAAATTCACTGTTTATATTTCTCTCTTCATGACTTTCTTCACTCCATGGATGAGTAATTTTTATCTTCAATGGCAGAGGGAACAAAAATGGCTTTAAAATATCTCCTAAATCATCTTCAAGTTTACCCTATCAAACTTGTCTGTATCATTTAAGTAACACACAAGAAATGTGCTTAATCTAAACTCTAATTTGAAATATAAGTAAATAAAAGTATGATCCTCTTTACTGATAATTTTAAACTTTTAAACCTTTTTAAGAGGAAAAGTTTTCCCTATCATCATGCTAGTGTGTATGTTATGGATGCCGCAGAATCTCAACTTTGACCCGGTTGGTATCACACATTTCAGTGGTTGATAAGAGAACTTTGCCTGGTGGCCCTTGATGAGGCATGAGCCAGGTGGCTTTGCATGCATCTGATACTAAAGTCTCTGGAATCAGCAATGCACATTCATTACACATGTGACCAACAGTGGGTGTGTACCCATGCCATAATGGCTTCATTAGACCCATCTAAGAAGTGAAAAACACTGCACAAAATTTGGTCGTCCATCAATGGTTTCCAGTTAACATGCCATCAGAAAGAGAGCAAAACCACAGATGTAAAGTAAAAAATCTACCTTGAAAAGAGACTAAATTCAAATGAGTTACATAAAGAATAAACTTGATGAAAGAAAGGCATGAAAAAATGAAAACAAAAAGGAATAAATTAAATCATTTAGAAATTAATTTATAGAAATCTAACCTTATACAATAATAGAAGGAACTAGTAGCATTCAATGTACAATGACAAAAACCTTTTCATTAAAAACGAAATTTTGAGGTCATGAGCCTGAATGACATACCAGGAAAATGTTCAGTGACTACATTGTGCATGTGTTGGTAACTTAAAATTTTTCAGTGATAATGAATATTACAAATAAAAGGCAAATGACCAACAAAGAACAAAAATTAAATTGATCTCAAACTTTTCTATAATAATAAAGGTTGGAAAACTATAGGGATGCTGTCTACAGAGATATGAGATAAAATTTGTGATTGAAGAACTTTGTATCCTGTCGAGTTGATATTTTTATGTATGGAAAGTAGAAAAATATTATCATCAATGTAAGTGCCATAAAAGCATACCACTCTTAAATATTTCCTGGGATAGAGGATGCAAGGACATGTCCCTGTTCAAAATCATTTTCCTAGAGAGTCAAAGAAAAATATTCCAGGCACCACCTTCCTAGAACAACTTTGAGATATCAGCCCTCAGACACTGTTGATATAGTTTTGTCCACCTGGCCCATCGACTTCAGAGAATGAAATTCCAAGTGATCCAAGACTCTACGGTCACACTTCCACTAAAGACTCTTTGTACAATATTTTCTCCATATAGATTTATAAAATCACTCAAATTATATGATACACCAAACTAAATGAGAACAGGAAACATGTCTGTTTATTGCAAGGTCCTTGGTACCTACCACAGTGTAGATAGGTACTTGTTAAGTACTTGTGGTTGAATGATTTAAAGGCAAGAGGTGAGGAGAACAATGTGTATCTTCTAGCAACAAGTTTTCTTTGGAACTCAGTAATCATATATAGGGTGCTGTTCTGTTCCAGTCCCTGACTTTGGTGCTGAAAGAACACTGAATAAATATACAAATACCAACAGACTCTCTGCTGCCCCCGTGTTATTTTATCTTTTGTCAGTGTATCAGTCAGCTTCCCACTTCTGGACAAAATATGTGATACCTACAACTTAATGGAGAGGTTTATTTGACTCACAGTCTCAAGGGTGTCAGTCCACAATCAACCAGGTCAAAGACAGAAACATCGTGGTGCAAGGGTGTGGCAAAACAAGCTGCTCGGTGCAGGGTGACTGAGAAGCAGAGCCAGGGAGCAGCATCGGAGAGAAAGAAGCCAGGATCTGTCAATAATACCCAAGGTCCTTGATCCACCCAGACATACCCAGCAAGGCACTTTACTCCTCTCCTAGGTGGCTTCCAAGTCCAACAAGTTGACACAATTAAGCTTACTTGTCATAGTTGGAAAACTTGCTGTACTGAAAGCATTTGACATGGAAGCTCGGTGCATCCCCTTAGTACTACACCAGGCTCCCCTGTGATAAATTTGGTTAGACCATCTACACTTAGCTGGCTTCCCTGAATGGGAAACCGTTTCTATTCTGTCTAGGAGTGGGTAGTATAAAGTCAGATTGGACTCAGGAGAAAAACTACTAAAATACAGTGGTCCACGGTCCACGAATCTAACTCTTTCCACAATCCTGAGGAAGATGGCCTCCGTCGTGTTTGTCACCTGATGCAAAGTTCAAAAAGAGAAGCAAAATTGTGCTGAAAGCTTCTGTTTGCCAACCAAATTGTCCACGAACAGAAGTGTTCAAGAACTGAGGGGTTACTACAATAGTACGATACTGTTCTTGCTGTGACTTAAATGTTATGGTTAGGCATTTGGCAATTTTATAAGTCAACGTATTTTGTGATGGTGTCTGTATAAAATCCACTTGGGGTGTTTACCAGCTGCTGGGGGCAGACACCTAGAACACTGCTCTTTCAGGTCTAATCTGACAAGAGTAAGGCCGTTCATCTTTCTTGCTGGGTCGATAAAGTAGTGAAATAAGAATCAAAGGCCAGATGATGCATCAGAGGTGGAGAATGCTTTAATACTTTGAGAAAGTAATACGTGAAAAAGGAAACATCAAGCTCTCACTGGCCATGAAGTCTTGAGAGCAGAAGAGGAATCATTATCAGACTGGTCATTGTTAGTGTCGCTGTACTCCCAGAGATACATGTTCTCAGGACCTGAGCACTAGGGCCTCTCATCACAAGGCAATCTCTTGCCCTCTAAATAAATTCACTGTACAACAGTAGAAATGGGAATATTATTTCACTGTATTATGTAAAGAACGAACTTTAAAAATAATGTTACAATACTACAAAATGGGTTCAAGGCATTCTATCAGTATCAGAAAAGGTGTCTGGACATCAGATGACCTAGGAAGCAGATGATATTAAGTAGCACCAAAAGCTCTCCCAAACAGTGTGATAAATGCCAAGTTCAAAAATATTGCCAAACTGGGAACAAAAGGAAGGCAAGAGACATTAGAAAAAGCAAGGGATTCAGTAAAGGAGCAGCCTGTATTAATTTTGCATAGTGCTTCCCTTCAGCAGAGACAGTTATGCACTTAATGTGAAAGACTTTACCTAAGGAAATGCTCATCTTATCGCACAATGCTGATTCTCAACTCGTAGTAGCTTTCAGAATAATATGGATTTATTTCCAAAATTAGCACACTGAATATTTTGTGTGTGTGTGTTTTTTTTTTGTTGTTGTTGTTGTTTTTTTTTGTGGTGCCGGGGATCGAACTCAGGCCCTTGTGCTTACAAGGCAAGCACTCTAATCACTGAGCTAAATCCTCAGCCCCCACACTGAATATTTTGTTGGCCTATGAATATATCAACATATCTGGGTTGAATGACTTCTTTGATTGGTTCTAAGTGTCTACATCTCTGATTTAAAATCAACACTAGTGATGGAGTTAGCTGTTGGAGGTATTCTTTTACTTCATTATATTGATACAGAATAGTTTTGTAAAACTGCACTGGTGCACAGATGCGGCCATTCAATCATATATTTAGGTCTCCAACATTATTGAAAAATCTTACATGTAGTAGTTTTGTATTTTTGATAGTCTAAAAGGTTACAGTAAATGCATTCGTGGTGCTACTTCATGAAATGCAACTACGTATTTTCATTGCTTGAGGGGATATCAGTATTTATGATTCATACTAAAGAAAGGCCAAATAATGTCACAAGATGCTTGTGAAGAATTAAGTATGGCATTTATTCAAATAATGAACTCTGCTGACATAATTTTGTTTTTATTGGAAAGGTGAATATCTAGGCTTATCTTAGTGCATTCTGTTTTGCTGTAACAGAATATCACAGACTAATAAACCATGAACAGTAGAAGTTTATTCAGCTCACATTTCTTGAGGCTGGGAAGTCTAAGATTGAGAAGTCATATCTGGTAAGGCCCCTTCTTGCTAACTAATAACATGACAGAATATGTGTGATAGCACATGCAAGAGAAAAAGAAAAGGGGCTGACCTCCCCCTTTTAGAGTTACTCTTTCAATAAACCTTTCATTGAGTAACTAACCCATTCTCGTGATAATGGATTTAATCCATTTATGAGGACAGTGTCCTTATGGCCTGACTGTCTCTTAAAAGCTCCACCTCTTAACACCATTATAGCAACAGTTAGATTTCAACATGAGTTGTGAAGGGACTATTAAGTCACAGTAAATCTGGGGGCTAACTGTGCTGGTCTCTGGAATATTAGTCCCAGCTTCCTCCTATGTAGGCCTCATTCATAATTATCTAAATCAGATTCATGTGTGGATAAGCCTTTCATGTGATTATTAGATCTTAATATTTGAGTAGACACCATGACATGTGTGTTAGTCAGTTTGAGGTGCTACAACAAAATATCATAAATTAGGTGGTTTATAAACAGCAGAAATGTGTTACTCACGGTGCCAGAAGATGCCCACACGGTTAGGTTCTGTGGAGAACTCTCTTTGGTATTACAGACTGCCAACTTCTCCTTGGATCTAGCATGGTAGAAAGGGAACAAGAAAGGCTTCTAAGGTCCTTTTCACAGGAGTATGAATTCCCATTCATGATAATGCCATCCTCATGGTGTAAATGCATTTCAAATAGCCCCATCTCCTAATATCACCACATTGGGGGTTGGATCTCAACATAACAATATTGTGAGGACACATTTAGTCTGTTCCTTTCTGTTCCCAAACCTCCAAAATTTACGTCATCTTACATGCAAAATACATTCATTTCGACCTACCATCCACAAGTCTTAACTCTTCCCAGCATCAAGTCAAGCATCTAAAGTCCAATGTCTCACCTCAATATCATGTAAATGAGATATGAGTGAGAATGATGTATAACTCATTATTAGACAACATTCCTCTCTAGCTATGACTGTGAAAGCAAAGGAGTGCTGTGCTTCCAAAATACAATGGAGAGACAAGCATACAATAGGCATTTTGTAGCTATATGAAACATGAAACAAAGATGGAGTGAGTGACACGTCTCAAGCAAGTCTAAAATCTAACAAAGCAAGCTCCAGAAGATGCTAACTTGAGAGTAATTCTCTTTGGTTTTGTGCTGTACCTTCCATGCCCACAGAGGTAGTAGCCCCACCTTCTTGGTCTACCAGAACATTGGTCCTTCACCTACAGCTCTGAAAGGCAGGGGTCACACACTCAAGGCTCTGCACATTGGCCTGCCCAGACAGCTTGGGGCAGAGG
>PVJO010024391.1:0-24281 GCA_004026905.1 Hystrix cristata | reverse complement strand
AACAGCACCTGCCCCGGGGCCGCACACACACTCTTGATTAGAACACCCCTTTTTGTGTGTTTTCCCTCAGCACTAGCCCTGCTCTGTCCATGCTCTGAGACTTAGTCACTTCATTAATACCAGTGGGCTGCGTCTCCCACAGATACTCTGTGTGTGGATTGTGTCTAAATGTGTCTTGTGCTTTGTGGTCTTTGAAGCCTTGTAAATGAAGGAGATAAATGTCGCCTGGAATACATCAATTCAGTACGTTTCTTTAAAATATGATGAATTGCCTTTGGGCCATTTTCATTAACTGAAGTGGCAAGTTTAATGTGGCCCTTATGGACACTAGTAACATGAAACTGACACGAACATTTTACACAGAAATCTAACTGGGGTCACTGATTCATTGCAGAGGGGTGAGCTCTTAGCCCTAAAGTTACTCATGCTCCCAGCCTCCTTCCCAGCCAAAGTCGGCCTTCCCCATCATTGACAAAGCCGTACAGCGGACGGCTAGAAGGGACGAGCAGAGCCAGCCAGCACTGTCCAGCAGGTGGCCCCGGTCCAGCTGCAAGGACCTGCACGAAGATGCTTTTCTTTTGGTTTGTTTCGGAACACAGTGATCTAAGACAGGACTCTGGAGACCATCCTCACCTGAGTGAGGGTTTCCTGCCAAGCCTGCCCCATTGGGGACGCCTATGGACACGAGGCTCCTGTCCCGACAACAGCTTTGGTCTCTCCTCAGAATCAGTCAGGAGATGGTCAGATAAGTGTCTCTCATGGCAGCGGCCATTCTGTGGACATGTGGCCGCTCTTGGTCCATTGAGGCTGCCCAGTTATCTTGCACATCTGACCACAGGAGTGAAGAACGCTATCACCTTGCCCCGGTCACCTTAGGCCACGCCACAAAACTCTGTGCTGTGCTCTTCACCTCTGTTGCAGGCAAACTCTGTCCTTACTGATCGCGAGCCTCAGTAAATTACTGAAGTAGCTTCCACAACTGCTTTTCTTTGCAAAGAAACTATCACACGCATCTAATACGAAAACAGATAGGAACAGATGCTTTCTAGAAAAATACAGAATGGGGCCACTTAGCCAACAGAAAACACTACTTTCTCAAACATAATAATAGATATGAACTGCCTTTTAGAAAAAATACGGAGGAGGATCCAATTCGCCTATCGTTAATTTGGTTTTGCTAATGGTGCTAAGTGCTAGTTTTGCAAAATTTCTCCAGCAGTTCCCTCCTCTCATTTTTTCTTCTTGGCCCTTTCTTAGCCTTAGTAAAATCTTTGCTCTTACAAAGGGTTTTCCCAGGCCTAAATTACCCACACTATTAACCATCAAAAATAGCAGGCCCTGTGCTCCCTTATCCCAGAAGAATGTTCAGGCGCCTTCAATGAAGAACACGCCAAATAACTTAAATGGAAAAAGAGTGAAGTTAAAGATCTTCTTGATTTAATTATTTTGGTAGAAAACCCACATATGTGGGAACAAAGGGCCCTAAGTTATGCGGCCAGGGAAAGCCTTCGCTGGCCAGAACACAAAGTGCCGGGACTCACTCCACCCCGCGCTTAAGCACAGTACCAGCCGGTGATGGGCAACCTGTGGGACGCGTGTTATCTCTTTTTCCTTAAAGACAAAGGACTTTTTTTTCTAAACTAAAACCTCAGTATTCACAGGAAATTGTTTAGGAAAAGTGTTTTGAGCTGCTAATGTGTTTGTGTAATGGGATTTCACGGATGTTATAAAACACAAATCACAGCATCAGAAAGGTTTTTAAAAAAAATGCTGAGTCAAAACAAAAGAAAAAAGAAAGACTTACCATCCAGATGATATTGGAGGTTTCAATTCTACTGATCTGTATTTGAAATACCATTTGTAATTCCTGGTAAGTAAGGTTGTGGACAGTCCATTGTACATGCAGACGCTGAAGTGTAGAATTGATAGAAACGTTAAGTGATTCAGGAGTCAATGGTAAGCGCTCAGCCAAGACTGAAAGACCAAAAAGAGGTGTGAAATGACATTTAACAGTAACCTGTGAATAGTCACAGAAAATTAAACTGTTCAATGTCATCACTATTTAACTTTGGAAAATATTGCTCAAATGTGCATCCTAGAGTCAGGTAACTTGGAAAGCTAGAAGGGAATTTAGAAATTATTTTGTGGATGAAGAAATTAAGAGCTTGGTGAATGAAATATTTGCCTAACAATGCACAACAATTTAATAAACGGATAAACAGTTAAACTAAACAAAAGGATATTTACTGATAAATCAATTAGTTAAAATTCACAACAGGGGTAAATAAAGAAAGAGACTATTTTGCTGTATACATGTCTCATTCTAGAAATCAAAAATGAAAAAGTTCTCCCTTTTTTCGTGGTACAGAAAACTGAATCCAGGGCCTTGTGCGTACTAGGCAAGCACTCTAACACTGAGCCTCATTCCTACCCGATTTTTAAAAAATTCTATTTTGAGACAGGGTCTCACTAAATTGCCCAGACTGGCCTCAAAATTACCATCCTCCTGCCTCAGTTTCCCAATCAGACAGTACAGAGTGTGCTATCACACCTGGTAAATTTTTCTTTTTTAGTAGTCAGTATTTCATCATTTTGAAAAAGCTATGTAGTGGGGGCATATCTTTTCTCTAGATGTGATTGCTTGTCCTTCAGTTTCCTGAACTTGAAGTACCTCTGCCAAGAATTTATTGAAATTGGGATGGGATCAGCAATATACTAGGCACTCAAAGTGAAACAAAAATACTTGTGACAAACTTTTTAGCTCAAAGAAGAAACTTAATTGGAGAGAAACACAAACTTGTATGAAAAAATTGGAGATTGTGAGTTCAGGGTAGTTAGTGGTGCGATGGAGTCTGTAAAATAGGAATTTAAACTTAAACATTAACCTTGGGAAGTGGCTTTCAGTTTTTCCCTCCCTCCCTTCCTTCCTCCCTTCCTCCTTTCCTCCATTCCTCTCTTCCTTCCATCCTTCTTTCTTCCTTCCTTCCTCCCTCCTCCCCTCCCTCCTCCCTCCCTCCCTTCCTCCTTTCCTCCATTCCTCTCTTCTTTCCATCCTTCTTTCTTCCTTCCTTCCTCCCTCCTTCCCTCCCTTTTTCCTCCCTCCCTTCCTTCCTTTCTTCCTCCCTCCCTCCTCACCACTCTGCCCCTTCTTTCCTTCTGAGGTGGACTCCTGATATGTTACCTCGGCTGTTGTAGAGCTCTTGGGCCAGCTCGACCTCCTGAGTGCTGGCCACAGAAGTGTCCCCTGCACTGCGCAGGCTGACTGTTTCCAACTCATCAGTGGCATCACCACCAGTGACCACACATGGGGGTATAAGCCACATACTCTGCCACTAGAGAGAGGTGGTGCTGAGTGAGCCACTGCCGATCCTTAGAGAAGAATAAATCATGACCTACCCCTTCAGAGGAAGAAATTCATTATATATTATTGAACTATATATATTAAATATTATATATTACTGAAAAGAATTATATGTTACTGATTCAACAATACTTTGGAAGGTATGCAAAGTAAAGTGAGAAAGGTGCAAAGATTTTGAAAAGACAGAGGCTACACTGATAAAATTGGGTGATATCTGATGATCCATAATATGACAAATGTCATCTGCTCAGCACGCATTTTATTAGCTCCTTGGAAATTTGCTGTAGTAATTTGAAACCTTCTAGTACTAAGTTTAAAACATCAAAGAATATCTCTTTTTGACAACAAAAATGAAAGCAATCCCCAATACTGGAAAAAAGTCCTCATTGCTGGTAGGCAGACATAACCAATTTTTCTCATAGGGAATTAAAAATGACAAGAACAACACCAAGCATGAATTATTGAGCAGGCACGATGGTAGCTGCTTTAGTTATGCTGTCTCATGTAATGCTCACTGCGAAACTATAAGACAGTCATTTTTTATAGGTAAGGAAATTGAAGCTCAGTGAGATCAAAAAGCTGTACACATAGATCTATGGTATGAGATGTAAATAGTGTTCTCTCTAATACCAAAACCTATGCTCCCCTTAGTTGTATTGTCCCCCAAGTGTTAAGACAGGAGCAGATATCCAATCAAATGTCTCATGGAATTTAATGTCTGAGACAGAAGTTTCCTGGCTTCAACAATGTCCTGCCTAGCTCAGGATACAGATGCAAGAAAAGCATGAAGATCTTCATGGTATTGGCCTGCATGGTAAATGGCTTAGTTTCAGATAAGGCATGGTCCTCAGAATGCAGACAAAAACTTTAGACAACTCATTCTATGGAAGAGAGATTAATGAGAGCATTCATAAAATGAAAGACATTGACCTACAGCTACATGAACAGAACCTTACCCACACCCATTTGTAAATGCTGGGAGGGTAACAGTGCTAAATGTGACTCCAGGACCTTGGATCTGGCACTGATTCCTTCAATATATCACTAAAACACGAGCACCAGAAGATTATTGGAACTTCACTAAAATTAAAAACTTTCGTGCTTCCAAAGATCACTTTCAAGAAAGTAAAAAGATAATCTATGGAATGGGAAGGAATCTTTGCAAACCATACATTTGATGTTTCTAGTATCCAGACCATATAAAGAATATTTACAAATCAGGAACAGGAAAACAAAGGATTCAGTTCAAAATGACTAGAATGCACATTTTTCCAGATATAATATATAAATGGCCAACTAGCACATGAAAAGATGTTCTGTATGAGTCTGTCTCTCCTTTTCCCTCTCTTTACACACACACACACACACACACACACACACACCCCCATGAGACCCTTTGCCATGAGGGGGAACCAATAGGGTTGCCCGATCCTGGACTTTTGGCTTCCAACCTATGAGCTAAGTAAACCTCTTTTCTTGAAAATGTACCCAGCTTTAGATATAACTCATTTTATGCTGTTTTAAATACATACATTATTTGTTAAAGCCTATAAAAGTAGAACAAAAATGCTAAGTCATTATTTCTGGATATTAAGATTGAGTGACTTTTAATTTTTTCTTCATACTTTTCTGCATTTGATAAATATTCTTTGGAAACGTGTTAATTTCAGATTCACATAATATGCTGAATTTGCAAAGTAATATTCTAAGAAATCTAGATCACTTCACGCTTATCATAATTCACAATGCATCACTCTCTGGCTTTTCTCACGGTTGTTCAGAGGGCTCATTTCAGCTGCTGCAATAGGCTATTTTTGTGTTTGTCTCCCACGGCTTGTGCATAAAGAAGGGTGTGACTAAGTCTTACTCAGCTCAGGAAAACCAAAACTGATAACCGACTGGTTGCAGCAGAGCATTCTGTGACTGGCTGCCCAATGACTGAATCAACTATCAATATCAACTTTATTGCTGGAATCTCTAGAAAGTTATATCACTTTTGTAAAAGGGAAGCTCTTTACGTTAACATATGCTATCAGCAAGTGTTGAATGACTTGGGGAACTGAAAAACATCGATTGGAAACAGTTTGGTCAAAAGCAATAAAATGTAAATAAAGGCAACAAAATGTAAAGGCAATGAGAGAAAAGGGATCAGAAAGATTAAGTCCAGTCCCATTACTTTGCAGATAAGAGAAGTGAGGTCAAAAGAACGAAAGTCACTTTGCCAAGGCCACTCTCCAGACCAGATCCAGAATTTCCGGGCTCCCATACTAGCTCGTCTGTCATCAATACTACAAAAGCCAACATGGACTTCATTAGAGACTCTTGCCCCACTTTTCCCACCCTGTTCTCCAACAGGCCTAACACTGTCTGAGGAAATAAACTTCGGTCCATTCACAAGATGGGACACTTGCAGAACTTAAATGTAATGTCATTTCCAGAAGAACATTTAATATCAAAGGGAAACATCTATCCTATGTTGCACTAAATATCCACAGGATATAGTATAATTTTTTAATTTTAACAACTGCTTATTTGCATCTTTGTATTCACATACACACATGTGCACACACACACGTGCATGCGCACACACACACACACACACACACAAGATAAAGAAAATACATCAAAATGCTGCAGTTGTAGTTTCTGGCTGATGGAAATAGATACCCAGAGTTAACTGAAGAGAGTCTTGACTCTGTCTCATTGGTGAGATCAGGTTATTTGAAACAGATCCTTAGACCCAAACCTAGCTGATCGACTGAGTGGTAAGTCACATAATTTGAGTGAAGTTTTAGTAAGTACTTGGTGAAATGCAGCAGAAATTGAAACAAGGAATCCAAACAGCAGCATGCCAGGTGAGGACATAAGATAGGATTGCTTACTAAAGTAGGCTTATTTAGCAGAAAAGCTAAAAGCATAAACAAAGACTGTTTGACAGGAAAATAGGGAAATGCAAGTCTGATATCAGTGAAAGACGCTCTGAGAGGGTGAGCAATAGGGCCTGTCTGAGAGCAGGGCCTATACATGCGACAGGCACAGAGCAGATGGCGAGTTTCACTAGGAAATGAGCTGGGGCCAAACCTTCCGGCAAATGCCTGGGATTGCCCGGGGAGCTTGGACAGGGTGGAGAGCTTGCTCAACACCAGGAAGTTTGGCTGGCCTGGGGCATTCCCTTTTTTGTTTGTTTGTTAATAAAACACTTTATTATAAACACCTACAGAATATAAAGTGATTTTATATCAAGACTCTTCAAAACTTCGAAAGCTATATGTAACATTAGTTATTATAATGTATTCATTTTCCACTTTCCAACCTAGAAAATACCCTGTAAGTTAACAAAGGGGGAAAAAAATCTAAATTTACTTCATAGAGAAAACCAATGAACAAAAACATCAACTCAAAGCTAAAACAAACCCAATCAAGAAATAGATTCTGCAAATCCTATTAATCGTCCAATTTAAAATAAATTATCTCCCAGGGGAAAATAATTCCAGTTCATGGCGATTGAATAAACCAGAATCACTCTCCTAAAGGAAAATAATAACAAACATAAGAAAAATGTAATAATGTGTTTAAAAATGAGGGAATGTCATTTCCACGTTGGACAGCAAGCATGAGAAACACTTCATGTTCACCTGGCCTTCATTAGAATTAAAGCGCCCGTCCACAGAAGTGAGAGGAACATAAACAGCAGGTAACCAAGCTCCCTGGCTACTTTTTTCAATTTAGTTTCAGGAGAACCAACTAAAGATCTTCAAAACCCAAGAAGACACTAGCCCAAAGCATTTGTCCCTCTGTCCTCCCTTGCCTTGTTAATTTTTCTTTCTTCTATACTTACTGTCCTCTTTCTTAGAGGTCACGGCTCAGCATTGTTTCTCCCTTTGATGGTTAAATTTTTCTGTACTGGTGTACACAGTTTGTGTTTCCACTTCCATTTTCTTTGGATGCTCTCAGGTTCTTCTAAACCTGCTCCCTCAGAACTTCTTTTCCTCTTCCCATTTCACTCTGCCATCCTCTGGGCACTGCTTCTCCTCAGATGACCAGCTCGGCGGGCTCCCGGCCTGTTTCCCGAGCAGAAGTGCTTCTGCCCTCCCACTTCTGCACGGGATGAACCATGATTGCACTGTCACTAGCTAAGGCTCAGGGGCACTGGTTTTCCTGAGAAACAGTCCCTGGGGAGCTGACAGCAGCCCAGGGACTCTAATGTGAGCCCTGCTGTCCTGAGCTGGGAGCCACTGAGGTAGCCGGTCTTCCACCTGTGAAACACTGCGTGATCTTGGGCAGGTCTGGGCTGGTCCAGCGGGGAGTCTCACCTTTCTCAATCAAATCTTTGACTCTAAGCCTCTGGTTTTCCAAACCTTAATATAATCTTTATGTCCCTTTTGAGAGTCATGTGACTTCTTTGAATGCAACATTAGTTTGGCAAAAAGTGATTCTCCTCGTCAGGTTGAGAACTTGGTGGAGAAATCTGATGGTACTTATCTCGTACTGGCTTCAGTTTTTCAACATGAACCTTCCCCAAATGGACTGTGCAACAATCATGGAGCTAAAAATACCGATGCAGAGATTACAAAATCTATTTTTACCAATACTATGCTCCCATTCAGCTCATAATGTGAAATCTTTTATTATTAAACTGTAGCACTACTCTACAGATGCCTTTTATAAAAAGCATCTGTAGAAGTCCCGCTTGTTCATTCAGTATGGTGTATGGTATTTTCCCAGAGGCAGAAGCTGCACCTCCAGCTTCTGTCCCAGTCCAGGCAAGGCTACTGGCTGAAGGACAGGTAGTGGTGGAAGTCTGCTGCCAGGCACAGATCATTCTTACCATACTTGCTACCCACTCAGGTCAGCTGCAGCATGCTCTGATTTCAGCAGACTAGACAGAGTGAGTGAGAGGTATACATGCTACCAATCCAAAATGCTACTTCCTACCTTTCAACCCCAGATTATGGAAGAAATCAACAAACAATGGTTTTCAAAAGAAGCCATAAGTAGTATCTTCTCCTGTGCCCTAGGTAGAAAATAAATAATCCAGAATCTAAAGAATATTAGTCAGAGAATTGAGCTATTATCAGAAGCAAATTTCCTCCTTTTCCCAGGTATCTTTTCCTGGAGTTTCAGGAGACAATGAGAAATTCTATGCATATTCCTTGCAAATATCATTTTCCTGAACCTATGGACAGAAATTGAATGGCTAATTTCTAAGTGCATATTCCAATATTCTTTGTCACAAAGCAGGTACAGAAAAGAACAAACGCAGAAAGAGGAAAATGTTAAGCTTTGTAAAACATAGATAAATGCAATGAAAACTTATGAGCCAATAGAAAAGCTCCAGTCTAAGAATCTACTTATAAACAGGTTCAAAGTATAATCAAGCATCCACAAACATCTCAGAGACTTTGAATTCTACTGACCTTAGTTACGAAGTTGATTTATATGGGGGATAGCTAAGCGACAAAAGTTATTTAACTATAAACGGTACCTCAGCTCTACCTTGAGGACCTGAGAGGTTCCATTGGTTCACAAACTTTTGTTGCTTTCACTCATGTTTTACAGAGCTAACAGCTTCTCAGTCAATGTGGCCGAGGGACATCACAACTTGTTCTGACCTAGCAGCCAAAACTAGTCTGGTGTATTTTGTATCTTTATTCAGCAAGCTATGGAAGGACTTCCTTCAGCAATAGCCTCCATAACATACATCGGTCAGGAAGTTCTGTAGGGTTTGGCTTACTGGCAACTGCAAAGATGACCACAGCACTGAGCAGGACGTCAGGACTAAGGGTGGTGTATTCAAATATGCCACAAGGATGGAGGAAGTCAAGACCAAGGCAACTGTCACTAGGAAAGATTCATACATCTCTTCACGTGAGCTATCTGTCAACTCCGAGTAATTCTCAAAGAAAAAAGAATTGTTTAACTTTTCTCCGAAGCACAAACTACTTCATTCTTTCTCTATGTGATTTTTTTCTTTGCTCTTTCTGCTTCTTACCTTCACTCTGACATGTTCTCCAGGAGAGCAAAGCTAACAGGAAGGCTACTGTTTGAAGGACTGCAGAGAAAGCCATGGGTTCTGGTTTTCTGAAAAAGATAAATGACAAAGAAGGAAGTTTTTATTTAGTTTTAACTTGTTGCAGGATTTTTGGAGGCGGTTGTGGTGCATGACGGCATCGAAGGCTCTTGTTCTTCTCCTCTCCTTGTATTCATGTCTCTTGTCATTTGACTTGGGAGGAGGAATGTATTTCCCTGTCCATGAAATTTTCTTTGGCCCGTAATGGAGGTATAATCAATAGTGTGCTAGTAGGAGCTTAAGCCTCAAGAGATCATTCATATTTCTGCTTGCTCTTTTTGTTTCCGCCTTTGATATGAAAAGAGCATTTCTACGGGAGAATGAACAACACATGCCTAGAAGCAGCCTAGATCAGCCTGCAGCTGGCCAGCCCCAGTTGACAGTCACCGACCCCAGGTGCAAGAGCAATGAAGGCTCATTGCTGTGTGCCACTGAGACACGGAGACTGTAGATATCAGATCAGCCAATTCATTTTGATCAAGGAAATGTAGGTAAAGCAGAGAAACAAGAGTTAAACATGAAAAATGGACTCTCATTAGAAAGAGAAAAAAATACCATACTCTCCAAAGAGCTACTTCTAATTACTTGATGGGGGAGACTTTTCATTCTTTCCTATCACTTTTACTAAAATTCAACCTAGAAGTTAGCACATCCTTCTAGAAGACAGTCAGTTTTTCATTGTTCAACATAATTTCCGGTTTTCTTTGCCTTAGAATAGAGTTATAAATTACAGGCCAAGGAGCACTACTGATTCATCAGGTACTTTGATGATGGGACAACTGGAGCACAGAGAATGAACCTGGGTGACTTTCTAAAAAGCTAATCTGTTATTAACCTAATAAATGTGTTAGTCAGGGGAAGTACTGAATTTCACTTGCATACTTCAAACTCTGACTCAGCGGAGAGTAGCAACAAAACAATTCATTCAGAGCCAGTTCTTGCCTCTCTCCAGCCACGTGGATTTCACCAAAAGCTAGAAATTCTGTGAGCCAGGTCACAATTCAGTGTTGAACCCTCCTCATGTTCACATGCCCAAGGAATGCAAGGGCCACCAGCGGAAGGAAATCTCAACTCACACAAATGTGGATGATTCAGAGAGTGCTGTGCATGTTGCTAAATGATGGCTCTTTACAAAGGACTATTTAAATTCTTCTCCAAAATCTGGAGTTTTCTCATTAAATCAAATATTTTACATGTCAAGAAATTAAGCAAGTCACAGGAATAGAAATACTTACAACTAAAACTCAGAAGCCACCTACCATTTCAGAATTTAAAATAAATTGTTGGGTAAACTGAAGAATATGGCAGTTTGCAAAGGCTATGGCTTGGGTACAACAAGAAAGTCTTTAGTAACCCTCAGGGTCGTCTTGTCCAGAGTCCCCATCTACTGTGCTTTGGATCTGGAATGTCCGGCAGCACTCTTGTGCACTGAGAGAAAAGGCTTTCGGAAGGTGATTGGATCACGGGGGTGCTGTACTCATCAGTGGTGAGTTCAGTGGCTGAGTGTGCAGTTGGGAGGTGGGCTCTGCTAAGAAGAGGTGGGTCACCGCGGGTGTAACCTGGAAGGGCAACTCTCCTTCCCCAGCTCCTTGCCGCATGCCCTGCTCCTTAGCTACCACGACATGAGCACCTCTCCTCTATCAGGCCCTTCCGCCATGTTGTTCCTGCCCTGGATCCAGCCAACCGCAGACTAAAAATGTGAGCCAAAATAAATTTCTCCTCCTTTAAGCTATGGATGTTGGGTACCATGTCCTGGTGACAAGGAAAGTGACTAGGACACCACCCTTCCTACTGCCTTCCGTCTCCACTGGGCTTTGAATCCCAGGAGGTTAGTGCCAGCAGCCACACAGATTTCCTGTTCCATCCCTCGTCTGTGCTAATGTGAGCCATTTTATATGCTAACAGTAACAATCCTGGCACAGTGGTCACTGCCTGCACATAAGCAAAGTGACTAGAGCAAAGGTTTTACTTTCCTTAGTTTTGGTTACATATGATCAACCAAAGTCTGATGATATAGAAAAGGAAAATTCCAGAAATAAATACTTCATGTTTTAAATAACTTAGTATATAATTGTTCTGTTTCATTATGGTTGTTAATGTCTTACTGTGCATAACTTATAAATCCAACTCTACCACAGGTACATAGGTATGGTATAGGAATACCTTGGTATATATAGGCTTTGGTACCATCCTCAGTATTGGGCATCCACTGAGCATCTCGAGATATGGTCCCTGGAGATAAGAGAGGGAACTACTGTGGTATTTCCAGCAGTGTGACTGGACAAAGGCCACCCTCATCATTTTAGGCTGAAGACCATGTAAGGACGCCAGGTAGAAGGAATGCAAGTCTTAGCTGCTGTCTGAAAACTGTCAAAATCAATAAAGTTCCTTAAAACATACAGAATGGAAATGGGCAGTTAGAAGAACATCCTAGAGACACTGTGGAGCCCTTTCTCAGAAACACCATAGGGTGTAGCTCCAGCACTTGAGAGGCCGAGCCAGGAAAATCACTGCAAGTTCGAGGTCAGCTTGGGCTACATAGTGAGTTCAAGACCAGCTGAACTACATAGTGAGACCCTGTCACAAAAAACAAACAAAGAAGAAGAAGAAACATCACAGGAATAGTTGTCCCAGTAGACCATGGACTGATGCTGTATGGAAAAACACAAACCCCAGTGACTCCTAGTCAGCTGCTCCCAAACCCTGGGAGACAGCACCACATGTTATACCAAATCCCTCTGAAGTTACAGTACTCTGAATGTGCCACCTTTTCCCTGAGGGGTCCTAAATAAGACCCTGAAAACCTGGAGAGGCACCATGCAGAGACCTTGAAGTGGCAGAGTGCTGATATGAAGAAACAAGTAGGAGGCAGGTGTGGCTAGAGAGGAGTGAGCCAGAAGGGGAATCCAGGAGGTCAGAGAGTGCAGGGGAGATAGCGAAGTGGGCACAACAGTGACATAACTGGGGCTTAGTCTTAGTAAGATGGGAGTTGTGGGAGGATTTTCCACAGAAGCAGCACACAGGCTGACTTATGTGGAAGAGACTCTGAAATAAGGAGAGATAGAATGGGCCAGAGTGGAAGGAAGGGAGGTGGCTGAGGCGTCAGAGCAACAGTCTGTGTGAGAAAGAGACGCTGTGCCAGGGTGGGAGCTGTGCAGGTGGTGAGGTGGTGGAACTGGGGGAGGTTTTAAAGAAAGCAGACCAGATGTGGGTGGTGATAGAGTGAGATGCCAGGGATATCTCCAAGAAGTTCAGCTTGAGCCCCTCAAAGAAGGGAATTACCATGTACAGAAGGCAGAAGACTGTGGCAAGAGCAGACTGGGTGGTCTATACCAAAAGCTCAATTTGCAACATAAATTTCAGATGCTTATTTGCTTTCCAACGGCAGAACTCAAGCATCTAGCAGGATACACATTTGGAGAGTTCTTGGATGGGAGTATCAGTTCAGGCCTCTGTGGTGCATGGGTATATAAGACCAGATGATGGCAAGACAGGGAAGAAAGATAGGAAAGCAAGTCCAAACCCTGGGCTCTGGGGTGGTCCACAACCACAAAATGTGGATCGAAATGAAAATCCAGGATAAACCTAGGCTTTCCTGCCACACTGAAGGATGAAGGCTGCATGCTCAGATGGCTGGTGGGATGGTGCCAACCCACAGGGCTCTCTCAACAGCAGTCAGCTGCTCAGCATATTCTCATTGCTGCTAACAGGGAACAGGCCACCCAGCTCCCACTGCCATCCAGCAGGCTTCCAATGTCCACAACTACCAAGGACAAGCACCACTACTTCCAATTTCCAGTAATGAAAGGAAGTCAGAAAAGTGTGAAGCAGCAGAACTCAGAAACAAGAAACAACACAACAAAACCCTTTCCTGCTTCACCTGCATGACCCAGACCTTTCCCTAAATCTGTTCTTTATCTCGATTTCTCAGATGTCCATCATTCCCGAGTTGACTATGAGCTGCTGGAAGATGGGCCCAGATTTTATTCCCCACCATCTATCAGTCTTTGAACAGAGCTGCCACCCATGAAAATCTGTGAAGTGAATGAAAATTGGTATCGGTTCTCTCCCATTTTTTCCTCTTTGCCTTCAATCTTACTTTAATGAAAATAGATCCTTTTCAGGTCTTTCTACTTTTTCTATTGCCAAATATTGCCTAATTCATAGTTTTTTATAGACATTCCTTCTCTGGAGGAAAATAGGGAAGGAAAGAAAAGAAAACCTACCTACTCATTTTGTAGACTTCTTATTCAAATCTTACCTCTTTGCGAAATCTCATTTTCAATGAAGATGCCTATTACTATTGCTCAGTATAAATACTGCATACATAAAAAATCATGACCTTAAAGAGAATATGTCTGCTGGAATCACCAGCACTTCCTGTTCTGTTGTGACTGAAATGTTTATTCCCACCACAAGTAATCCCCATGAGATTGAGCACAATAACAGTCTCCTTTGCATCCCAGGAACTGGTTGTGTTGCCAGATTCTTCAAAACTGGCTGGGTGACCCCATGACATCATACGCAAATACTGTTTTAAAGAAAGAAGCTGTTCGTGGGGGGCACGTGTCTGGGTGTGTGCATTTATGAGGGAGCTCTGTTTGCAACCACACGTTGAACATTCTCTAGGATAGATTGTACAGTAGGCCACAAAACAAGTATCAACAAATTTTTAAAAATTGAAATCAATTGAGAATTTTCTGACCACAGTGCAACAAAACTAGAAATCAATGACCAAAAGTTTTATGCTGCGGTACAAAGAGCTGATGGTACTTCTTGCAGGTTCCCCTTGATTCTCAGATCAGTTCTCTTTATTTCTTGTTTGGAGAGCACTGTCATTTGTATTTGGGGCCCCCTCTGAAAGGGTGTCCATCATTACGGCTTAGGACTGCCCACCACCAGGAGCTATGTCCTCCCCAATGATCCGCCACCAGGAGCTGTGTCCACGGAAAGGTTCGAGTGCTCCCCTCTATACCCCACCTGAAGCCCCTCCAGTGGATAACAGTTAAGCGCTTCTACTAATTTTGTAAGGTAAATTCTGATTCATGGGCTTGATTAGCTCATGCGCATCTGACTTTTCAAAAGAAGCAATGTTCAGTTCAGCATTTCTGGAATTTGTAGCATCAGCTAGGATGGAAGCTGAGTCTGTATGTGATAAGTGAAGCCAAAGAAAGAAATGGAAAATCTGAATCCAAAGAATATACTGTCAGTCAAAAAATGTAGGAATTCAGATATGCTAAAGGTGGTATTTCAAATCATTTGAGAAAAGGTACATTATTCCCCCAAGTGGTACTGGGAACAATCATTTGGGGAAAATGAAGCTGGAATATGAGGAGTGACTGAAAAATATGGTGAATGTTTAAATTTTTAAAAATTATTACAGTGAAAGACAGTTTGTGATTAATCCTCCTCAAAGTACTCTCCCTTGCTTTGAATACACTTATTCTCATCATTCTTTTCACTTTCTGAAATTGTTCTGGAATCGCTCTTTCATGAGTGTCTTTACAAAGTATGATTATAAAAATATGGTGAGTGCTGCTGCTGAGCACCATGCATCAGAATGGCAAGTTTATAAACCAGCAGCATAACGGTGGGTCCAGATTCACCTTATTCACTAGATCTAGCAGCATGTGACTTCTGGCTCTTCCCTCAAAATCAAAATAACCATGAAAGGTGAATGTTTTTAATTGAATCAGGACATCAAGGCAGCCACAATGGTGTAAACAAAGAAGACGGTCACAAAAGACTTTCAGAACTGCTTCGGAACGTGGCAAGAATTATAGGATAAGTGATTTCAAAGCAAAAGGGAGTATTTTAAACATCATATTTTTATTTTTCAACCATACCTCATAGTTAAGTACACGAGCTCTGGGTTAAAATTAATTAGGATCAAATCCCTGCTCTGGCACTTAATAACTCTATGACCAAGTACCACTCATTTAACTTCTCTGCAGTTAAATTTTATTTTCTGTAAATGATAATAAAAAATCCTACCTTCTAGCAGGAGCATTACGATTAAGTGGGATCCTGAGAATTTCCATGCAATAAATCCAATTAATAATAATTTCATTATTATTGCTATTGCCTTACTTGCTTCAGCAAAACAAATTTCAGCTAAACAAAGACACATGCAAGAAATGAAACCACAAAAATAACAGCATAAAACATGTGTGACTATTTTTATAGTCTGGCAGGCATGATATGAAACCCAGAGGCAATAAAGAAAAAAAACGCTATCCTGATTATACGAGCATTTAAAAATTTTGGTGTTACAAGTAGAAATGACAGCATCTATATATATGGCAAACAGCTACTATCCCTAATACACAAAGAACACTTAGAGATAAGAAAGGCAAACAACTCTGTAGAAAACCATGAGTATGCAGTTCATGAAAAGAAATACACACACTCAAAAAAGAAAAATGAAAAACGAGGCTAGATCACTGAGAAAGAAATTGAAGGTAAAAGAGTAATTGCTTGTTTGTCTGTATGTTTGTGAATGTTTATGTAGTATCCAACTGGCAGAGCTCAAAATGCTATTACTACCTCTCATGGATAAGAGTTCACAGAAATAAGTACCGCCATTCATTAATGATCAAAGAGGACTTTATCCAGGTCTATTAGGCCATATTTATGAACATTTCAGTGTGCATTTGCTTTGCTCCAGAAATGATTCTATAATTCTATTGCTAGAATTTCATCCTACAAAGAGCATCTATCTGTCTGTCTGTCTGTCTGTTTGTTATGGTTTATTTCTAGATGTCCCCCCATAACCTTACACAGTCATAGATGGGGCTGGCTCTAGAGTGTGTGATTACTGAGTTAGTCCCCAGATAGTTTGGCATAGTTCTGCGGGATCAAGGATGTGATGCTAGGATTAAGGTTGCTAGGATTAAGGGTGGGAGTGCTACCCACCCTAAGGGTGAGTAGCCTGGGTAAAATATAAGGGACAGAAAAAGGCTTGTAGGTCCCTTGCTTGCCTTGGGGCCTTCTGCCTGTTGGCCATGCCACCCTGCTTTGGAGCCAGCCAATTATGGACTGAAACCTCTACAAACTGTGAGCTAAATAAACCTTTCTTCCCTTAACTTTGGGCGTTGGGTATTTTGTCTCAGCAATGAGAGAAAAGTAACTAAGACACTATCTATCTATCTATCTATCTGTCTATTTATCTACTATCTCTGTACTAGCTTTCCTATTACTGGGATAAAATACCTGACATCCACAATTTAAAGGAGGAGAAATTTATTTTGGCTCATGGTTTTCAGAGGATTCAGTCCCTCGGCAGTTAGCTCTGAGGCAGAAACGTCATGGTGGAGGAAAGCTGCTTATGCCATGGTAGCCAGGAAACAGAGAGAAGGGAGAAGCTAGGGACGAAAATACACCCTTCCAGGTCATGTCTCCAGTGACCACCTCTAACAATCCTCCACATCCTAACAGCACATTCAGCTACTGAATTCATAAATGGATGAACCACTGATGAGTGTAATACCCCATGATTCCATCACCTTCCAAACACATGAGACTTTTGGAGAACATTTTAGATATAAACTATAACATTCCACCCCTGACCCCAAAAGACTCATGTCCAAATGTGTTTGGTCTATCTCTAAGAGTTGCTAAAATCTTAACAATTTCAGCATTGCTGCAAAATCCAAGTCCCAAAGACTCAAGGCAAATTCCTATCTGCATCCCTGCAATAATAAAAGATGGAAGTTAAATACTTGCAACATATAATGACGCAGGATAAGCCTTTCCAGTCCATTAGGGAGGAACAAGGGGACAGAAATGAATTGGACCAAAGCAACACTAAAATCCAACAGGGCAAACATTAAATCCTGTAGCTCCACGTCCAGCACCCAGGATAAATGATGGTAAGATATGAACTCCAAAGGCCTTCCACAGCCTCACTCATGGTCTTGCTGGTTGCAGCCCAAGTGGCCTCTCTCTTGGGCTGGCTCTGCTCACTGCCTAAAGCTTTCCTTGGCAGATATTCCACATTGTTGGCATCTCCAGTTTCCTGGGATTTCTACTGAACCTTCAACTTCACTCTCACAGCTTCACACACTGCCCTCTCAGGGGCAAATTGCCCAGCTTCCCAGATAAGCCACTCACCTGAGCTCAACCCTTTACTATATTATGCATATAATATTGAGCACAGACTAAAATGGACAGTAAGGGCTGGGATATAGGTCAGTGATAGAGCACTTGCTTAGCATAAGCAAAGTCCTGGGTTTACTCTCCAGCAACACAAAAATAAATAAATAAACAAACAAATAAACGGTAAAGAAAAATTGTTAAAATTACAAACTCAGAAAAATTCCAACAGGATTTTATTAAACTTGACAGATGAGTTATAATGTTTATACAAAAAAGAAATGTATGAGAGCCATTTCTAAAAATTTGTGAAGATGCAAATATGTATTACTAGACATAAAAAATACTACTAAAGCTCTAGAGTTAACAAACTTGTAATGACACAAAAGATAAAAAAAAAAGAATAGAGTCCTGAAGGAGTCCCTATAAAATAAAAATTTATTTTATGATACAAACTGAATTTCAAGGGAATTTTTAAAAGATGAACCATATAAATAAATGGCATTGGATAAACAGTCTAAAACTTTAAATGATGAGACTACTGTGATATACAAATACTTAAAACTTTTATGTTAAAGAAAAAGTATTATGAATGAATAAGTGAAATGTGGCATATATAGAAAATGGAATATTATGCAGCCTTAAAAATGCAAGAAATTCCAGTAGGTGCTAAAACATGGATGAACCTTAAGAATAGTATACTAAGTGAAATAGTGACAAAAAGACAAATCCTGTATGAGTTCACTTATGTGAGGTGCCTAGATTAGTCAAATTCAAAAGACAGAAAGTAAAATGGTGGCTGACAGAGGATTAGGGAAAAGGGAGATGAGGAGTTATTATTTAATAACAGAGTTTCAATTTTGTGAAATAGAAGTGTTCTTAAGATGGATGGTATTGATGGTTGCACATAGTGTGCATATACTTAACAAAAACGAGCAGTCCAGTTAAAAATGGTAAATACAGTCAATGGTAAATATAGTTAAGATGGTAAATACTATATATATTTTAGCACAATAAAAATATTTGGAAGAGAGGGCAGTACATTAGAAGAAATATTTGCATAATGTACAAGAAACAATGAATTAAGATTCAGATAGGTTCAGACCTTCTGCAATAAATAGGAATCAGAAAAAACAACTTGAGAACAATGAGTAAAAGACATAAACAGGTAATTCACAGAAGAACATAAATGATCCATAAATATATAGAAATATAAAATTGCAGTAGTGATCAGCAAAATGCAAATTAAAATAATATATTGATTTTCACTCATTCTCCAGCTATGGAAATTAAAAAAAAAATCAGCTGATGTTAGAAGGGGCGGGAATAACAAGCTGTCATGCACTGAGTGTAAATTAGTTCAGTGCAGGATGAGGTACAATTCGAAGGGTCATGTCCGTTGGGTAGAAATATGGGCTCTAAGCTTCCGACCTTAGACTAGCTCTCTTGGGACTCCAGGCCACAGAAATACACTTGGGCTTAAAGATGAGTGCACGATCTTCCTGAAGTAATGTTGCTAATGCTAAATACGTTTAAGGAATTCAAATGTCCATAAATGAAGGAAAGGATGGATAAATTTTATTCTATTTCTACTTTAGAGTAACATGGAGCCATTAACGGAAGAGGCCTGTGGAGATCTGGAAAGATCCTAAGACCTGGAAAGTGGAAAAGAAAACTGTATAGTAAGTAAATGCAAAGGTGTTTAAAAAAGTATGTGCATGTACATATTCTGTGTATCTTTAGACAAGACGAAACATCTTAGCATGACATTACCAAAGCCCTCCTTCACTCTCACGTGTGATATTCAGGGCAATGGTGGCAAGGCTGCATTTCACTGCATATGCGTCTATATCGTTTGGATGAAAGTGTGTTCAGTCAATACTCGTGTTGCCTTTAAAGTGTACAAATCACATAGAATCTGGAGTGAATGCTGAGGAAGCAGCAAAACTCAAATGAGGAGGGAAGATGGGCTGAGGAACCAAGGACGCAGGTATTGGACAAGAAACTCTGTCTAGCTTCAAAGAAGCTTGCTTCGAGGGAAGGATTTTCTCTAGAAAAACCAAGATATCCTATTTGTTTTGCTTTTTCCAGTTCACACATTTTTAAGAGGATGACTTCCTCTCCCGGGGAAGGAAGGGCCAAAGCTCACTGTTCCTGTAAGAGAGCGAGATGACGCTCACAAATATTTCTCTCTACTAGAGCCAATAAATGCACCAGCCCAGTTCCCACAAAGAAAACACACGCCTTTCTCTTGTCAAGTACAGTATCACCGATTCCTCTTTCAAAGCCATAGTAGTGTTCCTGACATAGCTCCTTTCTCAGGAGGCAAGAACTACAAAACATGGGAGCCCCAGCAAGGCCCTACTCACTCCAGTAGCACAGCCCTGGTCTGTTCGGGGAAGGAAAGCAGAGAGGGGGAGCAATCTCGGGTCACGGGTTCCTCCCCGGGCCCACGTCCCTGCTGGACACCCACCACCTGCCCTGATTCTTTCAAAGCTGCCTTTGACACAGAAAGCTTAGACAACAGGAAGCGGGCTGGGACCAAGGTGCAGTTCCAAGGAGACAAACGACAGCTGAGAATTAGCTTTGTCCAGAAACAAGATGTGAGGTGGTGGGCTTCCTGCTATTGGGGCCATTCTAATAGTACCCAAAGGCTACCAGAAGAGGTGCCAAACCGAGCATGCCCTAGGCACCCCTACACCCACACACAGTGATTCTCAGACGCGGCTCAGTTTGCAACCCCCGGCCACTGTGACTCTTTGGAGCCCTTCAAGGGCAAGAGTCTCAGAGTGCATCTTAGAGCAACTCAGGACAGAGATAAAGCAGGACAATAAGGAAGAGACTACCTCCAGGCTCACTCTCAAAAGCCCTGGAGTTTGAGGTATAGCAGGTGGTTGTGGGCAGACTCCCAAGTCAAATCCTAACTCTGCTACCGGCTACCTGCTACCTGAGTGACCATAATCAAGACTGTTAACCTTTCCAGGCTTCTGTTTCCTTACGGATAGGAGGATGTTAATAGTAGTACCTCATTTATTCTCTGATGAAGTTTAAATGTACAACCATGTAGTGCACACTTAGCATGGTGCCTGGTCCATAGCAAATATGAATATTGTTATTTCACAAACAAGGAAACAAACTCAAATGTGTGAAGAAACTTGATCCAAATCCTGCAGTCAGTTTAGACCTGGGACTAAGACCCACTGGCCTCTTTTCCCCCACCGTGGTGCCTCCTAGCTCATATCAAATATTGCTCACCATTCCATTCTCCCCTGCCACCATCCACCCCTTCTATCCTCTTGAGTTGGAAATAAGCTTGTTTCAAAGCGTTCAAGGCAGGTCGGGTACCCTGTGGCGGCTCTCGGAGGCATCTAGCAGTGCACCTCTCATCACACGACCGCCGGGATGGACGGATGGAGGAGGGAAGGACAGACGGACAGACGGATAGAGGATGGACTGATGCTCAGGCAGGTGGATGCCCTGGCAGGGCAAGAACCATCAAGAGGAGAATCATGGCGTCGGGTGAAATCCCTAGCCGGGAGCCCCGGCTCTTATTTCGGACAGCCAGCAACAGGGCAGCCCCCGCCCCCACGCCCAGGCCTGCTGCCGTCGGCGGGGCGGTAGGTGCTCCTGGATCCCTCGGTGGGGCAGAGCCCAGCGCCTCCCCGCCGCGCGGTCCGGGACTCCCGGCCCACCGGTGCGTGAGCGCCCCCGCGACGGCAGGAGGACGCGGGCTCGCGCGGAGACGCCTGTGAGGTGGGCGCCGGGCTCGGGGAGAGCTGGGCACGGTGACCCCGGACACGGGCCGTCGCCAGGGAGGCGGAAGGGGCCCGAAGGGGAATTTTAAGTCGGCCAACCTGCCCCGCCGCTTGAGAAAGAGGCACCGGGACGGCGAACCGAAGAGCGGGCGGGGACAGCGGTGCGGGCCGCGCGGCACAGGCGGGGACGCTCGCGGCGGCGCTTCGCGGAGGGACGCGGGCCGGTACTCACCCCGCGGGCCGGCGGGCGGGCGCGGGGTCCTCGGCGGGGCGCGGGCGCGGGCCCGGGCGGACGTGGCGGGCGGCCCGCGCGGCTGTGAATCAGTGCGGGGCGAGCTCCGAGGGCGGGAGTTACGGGAAGGCCGCGGGGGAGGGCGGAGGGCGCGGACTTTTGCAATTTCCCGTCTCGCTCCGCACTCTTGGCGCTCCTGGGACCCACAGGAATTCGCCTCCTGCCGGGTCCCCGCGGAGGGGAGGGCCGCGGACGGCATCCCGCGGGAGCCGGCAGGAGAGGAAGTGGGATGGGAGGAGAGGGGAGCCGGAGCGCCGCCCCGCGCGCCGCTCCCGCCGGCCGGCCAGCGGCCCGGGCCCGGGGTGGGGGGTGGGGGAGCCGGGAGAGGACCCGGGAGAGGAGCCGGGAGGGGGCCCGGCAGAGGACGCGGCCGAGCGGCCTGGACCCACCAGCGTGCGGCGCGGGAGACCCGGACGCTGGACGCCCGGCAGAACCTCCTGACGGTCGAGCTCTGAGCCACATTTGTGTTTTCATCTGGCGTTCAGAGCGAGGCAAGCGTGTTTGAGCAGGTTTCTAGGATCCTCGCTCCTCCCTGGCTCACGTCCCACCTGGAAACACCCTGTCCGACGGCTTCTTCATTTCACAGAGAGCCGCGGGAGCTACAACACGACTTGCTTCTCCCCTTGAAAGTGCTATCCAGTCTCTACTGCCTGGGACTTGGAAAGACATATTTGACAGCTCCTTAGAGTTACAGGATAGAACATGGCGGGCCAAGTCGACTTCCGGGAGTGGTATAACACCTACAACCTTCCTAATGCTGCCCCTTCCCCGGCAGCCTCGGCGGGAGAAGAGCGCGGCAGGCCACCTCGTGATCAGCGAGGCCTGGCGTGGTCCACATTTGGGGACCATGGAAGGTGTCCCAGATGAAAGGCGGCTGAGAAAACGATCGAGAATGTTCCACCCTGAATCATGTGTTAGACTCACTTCTTGAATTGACAGAATGATTCTGAGTGATGTCAGAATTATTAGTACAAAATGTTACTGTACTTGCATGTTTGTGCACATTTTGGTCCCTCCCGAATATCTTCTTAGAGAACTTTTTTTTTTAGACCCAAATACACTTAACATCTACTGTTGCCCTAAAGACCATAGTGTGTAGTAAATATTTGATGATAATGAAGAAAAAAAAAGGTACCTTTTGTCCGGTGAATTAACGTGTGGTCCTTTGCCACACTCCTCATTACTTAGAGCTTTAAAGAATCCATTAGTATAGCCATCTGCGTGGTTATGAGACTGTCAAGCCAGGTCCTTAACAATCAGGAAGGTTTCCTGATTCTGTTATTTCCCTGAGGAGGAAGGAAGGAAGGGAAGAAGGAAAGAAAGGGAGGGAAAAAAAGAACCTTTCTTTACAGAAACTGTTGAGAAGGACATCTCATAGCAGATGAGCTGTCAAGTGAAAAATTTTAAGTATGAAGAATTTCTATTGAGCTCCTTCCTATTATAGTCGAAAAAGATGGAAGAGTAAAATACTTGTGCCCACATAAAATTCATCTACTTTTGCACCTTGCTAATCTCTTAAGTATATCCCTTTATGCTAGACTTTAGTTGATGCAGCGCCTGTAAATTTATAGTCCCGACCTTAAAAATGGGTGTACTGAGTTAAGTAATGTCTTCCCAAAATTCCTTTGTTTCCAGAACCTCAGAATGTAACATTGTTTGGAAATAGTTTTTGCAAATCTAATCAAATTAAATGAGGTCATACTAGATAGGAAGAGGGATGTTTGGACACAGACACTCAGGGAGAGCACCCTGTGTATTAGTTACCTTTCCTTTGCTGGGACAGAATACCCGATATGCAGTTTAAAGGAAGAGGGTTTATTGTGGCTCACCGTTTCAAAGGATTTGGTCCTTAGTCAGCCGGCCTTAGCTTTCTTAGGCCCATGGTGAGGTAGAAGTATCATGGTTGAAGGGCATGGTGGAGGAACGCTGTTTACCTCATGGCATCCAGGAAGCAGAGAGAGAAAGAGGTCAGGTTAGGAACAAGATATATCCTTCGAAGACATGTTCCCAGTGATCAGTTCCTCCAACTGGGCCTCACGTTTTAATAGCCCGTTCGGCTACTAACTCATAAGTTAATGAGATTAGCGGCCTCACATTCCAGTCAACTCTCTAGACCCATCTTGAACTTTATTGCATTGAGGATCAGTCCCTCAATACGTAAGGCTTTGGGGAGCACTTCATTTAAATTACAGCACTTTGTGATTGTGGAGATGAGTTATTTCTGTGTCATGCCAAGGAATGTCAAGGATTGCTCACAACCACCAGAATCCAAGGGAGAGGGATGTAACAGATTCTCCTAAGAAGGAGCCAATCCCTACTACGCTTTGGTTTCAGACTTCTGGCCTCAAACACTGAGATAGAATGTGGATTTCTGCTGTTTTCAGCCACCAGGTTTGTGGTAATTTCTTGCACAGCAGGCCTAGGAAACTGAAAAGGGTTATAGTCCAAAGGTTGGTTTTAAAAATTTGCCTGAACATAGCTGAAATTAAAAAGATGAAAAATACTAGTGGCTTATTATACCAGTGCTTGCTTAGCACTGATAAGATTGTGTTGCAAAAGCACATATTTTTTGCTCTTTTTAACCCTTCTCCTTGATGTTTGCTCTTCTTGATTTCAATAGCAAAATTCTCCATTCTTTCCCTTGGTCCCTGATTTTCTTCATCATCACCTTCTTGGGCTGCTTCTTCTGCTTCTGACTTGTCCTTGAGA
>PVJO010024390.1:0-24461 GCA_004026905.1 Hystrix cristata | reverse complement strand
TCTTTGAATCGTTTTTATTAAAAAAAAAAAAAGAAAGAAACAAAGAAAGAAAACGAAAAAACAAGCCGAAGTTTTCCAGCCGCACACAGAAGGGGTATGGGTAGCGGGAGGTATCTGTCCACCCAGCCCCTGCCCCAAGCTCATGTGGTTTTGGCAGCAATAGAGGATCTGGGGTAATGGCCCCCAAAGTAAAAATTGGCGCGTGGGCAGGGTGGTGCAAGAGCGGTTGGGAATGGCGGGAGGAGGCAGGACCGACGAGGTCAGTACTAGGCACGTGGCAGGTGGGAGGCCGTTTCGTCACGTTTCTTGTTGATCGTACCACCGCGGACACCTTTGCCCATCAGCAGCACTAGCGTCTTGACAGTGCTGGTGACAGCGACTTGAAGGTGGGGGCTCCACCGGGGCCCTTGGCACGAGGATCCTGCAGCGGCAAGTCCCGGATCACAGAACATTTCTGACCCCCCAGTGTCACCCCGTTCACAAAATCTTGACCGATCTTTGCTAATCAGGACACCGACTTAAGCCGGCGTGATGTTGACAAAGGTTCTCCTGGGGACGGTGGCCCAGAGGGAAGGCGAGTCCTGGTAGCCAACGACGACCGCGTCCTGCGATGTCCCCTCCGCGTGAGGCTGGCCAAGGCCTTGCCGCTGGGGCTGCCCTCGGCAGGTCTCGGGCAGGCGGGGCCGGGCTCGACTGTGCGAGCTGTGCAGCAGCCCTCGCACCGCCACTTCTCTCACTGATTTCTTCAAGCGCTACACAAGCATTTTGTGCCTCATTTGTCATGTCCTAATTTAAAAGTGTTTAGTAAAACATCTTGCCAGGGTCTCATTTTTTCAGAGTCTAGTTTTGCTCTCCTTGCCTTCATCCCTCACCCTTCACCACCGCTGATCACCAGTGAACCCAGAAAGTCACTGTTGGCTTTGGAAAGATAGTGACTAGACTTGGGCTTGCAATAACTTCCCAGACGAGGGTAAAAAAGAACAGCTGGTCACATTAAAAACGTGCCTCAGTGGTGATACGTTTTGTGTGATTCCGATACTCAGTGCACATGTACACTTCATGTTAGGACGTACAAATAAGATTAGTCTATTCACATCTTTATTTTGATTGTGATTCAACACTTTTTTAAACTTCTGTTAAAGGGAACAGCAGTCGTAGGTACCTTAATGATGAGAGGGACAGGATTTACACTGTGTTTCCATCTAACAAGAAGAAGAGATGTCAAAGCTACACAGCCCATTTTACCTCCAAATAAGCCCTGTAGTTTGGCCAGGTTTCTCGTTGGTACCAAAAAAAAAAAAAAAAATACACACCTGCAACTTAATAGAAGATAAGTTTAATTTGGCTTATGATTTCAGAGGATTCAATCCATAGTAGGCTGGCTCCAAGGCAGAAACATAGCAGAAGGGCCCATGGTGGAGCAAAACTGTTTTCTTGGCAGCAGGGAGGCAGAGCACAGGCGAAGAGGACAGCAAGATATACACCCTCCAAAAGAACATCTCCGGTGACCCACCTTCCAACAGCACGTTCAGCTATGAATGTCCGTTGATTAACCCACTGATGATTATAGCACCCCCAGATCCCGTCACCTCTCTAGGAATCTCTAAATCCAGTCAGATGGATGCTTACAATCAACCGTCACACCCTGGTCTGGGTGCCCTTCACCCTGCACAATAATGCCCTCTAGAATACATGTCCTTGTCTCTTTATCTGTTTCCAACTCAAAGCCAAGCAGAAAGCCTCTCAGACCATAGCAGTAAATTTTAGAAAACTAACAGACTTGGATCCGTTGAACTGGTGGAACCCTGAAGGATACGATCACAGTAAAGCCTCAGGCCTGAAGTTTGAATGGAGAAAACCTGAATTCGAATCTTAACTTTTTTACATCTTGGCTTCATGATGTTAGTTGAATTGCTTCTTGTATCTTCAGCCTTTGTTTCTTCATTTTTTTAAAGGTTGGTTACAACACCAATCTGACAAAGTTCTTATGACAATTCAGACAGATTATTTTACAGACAGCACTTGGCTCACAGCTGCCAAATACTAACTGTTCATTCTCTGATTCTCTCCTTCTTCACCCTTTAAATGAATAGGCCTGCAGGAGTAAGGCGGCTGCTGAGAAGGGGCTAGGAGGGCAGGGATCTGGCCTAAGGCTTAGCTGGGGTTTTGGTTGCAGGAAGAGACTGCTGTTCTTTCTCCACTGACCGTCCAGATCATGGAGACAGGAAAACTGCTGCGCTCTCAGGGAGAATAGCTTCTTACATGTCCTCTTGCCCCAAGGCATAGACCTCAGAAGGGAACTCACAGTGAGGCCAGGGCTGAGGCAGGTGGCCAAGGATTTGCTGCCAGCCTGCTGTGCCCAGGGATCTCGCCATTACCAGAGGACACACTGTGAATTTTCCCCCCTGTGGTGTTCTCTCCAACCTCCGAGGCCATCTGGCAATAAGATCACAAGCCATGGGTTTGGGCTGATCACAGATCACGTGCCTTGGATGCCATTCTGGACTCCATGCAATTTAGATGGCCAACAACAGCCACAGTCCAGGGCGTGAGATTCATTCATGAGTCCAGGGCAGAAAGGAGATATTTAAATGTTTCTTCTTGTTATCATTAGAAAAATAATTTATGTTTAGACCAAGGAAGGGGTAGAAAACAGAAAGTTTCCAGTAATCTCCTCCCAGAGATAACTACTATGTGTGAATCTTATTAGTAAGCATCTCATTTCTCTCCTGTTGAAAACCAAATTTCTCTGTCACTCTTATTTCCCAGCTTTATTTCAAAATAACAAGACACCTGGTTAGTGGTTTCTATAAGGAACATTCCAAGATAAACCAAGTCTGTGTCTTCTGGACCAGCCCCAGGTTTCAAGGTGAAGGTGGAAATTCCCTGGAAGAAGTGCTGGGCACATCCACACATGCCACTCACCCGGGTGTGTCCTTCATTGGCCACACTGTGGGAAGCCAAGCACCTGGCCCTTCCTTGGATTCAACAACTTAGCAGAAAAGAACAGGGATTTGCTACATCCAGATTTATGCAACCACAGGACTACAGAAAGGTACAGAGACAGACTAAAAAGCCCAAACAGTCCTCACTTCAGCTGCTTCACATTTCTATACACTTTGGGCATTTAGCTCCATTGCAAGGCCTTTCAAGGGCAGTCCATTCTGCTCACCTCTGCATTTTGAAAGGAGATTGGGATGGGGCCAGCAATTACTCCATACCGTATTACTATGAATTAAAGTAATATTCAATTAGTACGTTGTACATTTAAATGACTTATTTATAATGCATAATTGATAAAGTTTTGCTTACATAGCTTTGCTGAATCACTTTAAAAGTTTCAAGGACTTGGATGACAACTAAGCTTCTCTTGGCACTTGGCTTCCTTGCCATCTGCTCTTTTAGGGCCAATTTCACCAAAAAGGAGGTAAACTCCACAACTCCCTGCTCTGCGGTTTTCAAAGCAAAAATGGCTGCTTCTCAGTTGCCGAAAAGCCAAAGGAGTCCTTGTGCTCTTGCTGCCAACTCAGGAGGGAAAGACAGTAAACAGCAGGTGTGGAAACTGGATCTCATCCTCCAGGAGCTAATGAAACAGAGAGGAGCTGCTGGTTGAAGTGCCGCTGGAACGAGGGTGGAGGGAGGGCTCCCCGTCGCAGCCCAGCCTCCAGCCGTGGTTTCAGGAGCGCCGAACACCTGCGCCGTCAGCTCACCTGGCTTCCTGTCATGAAAGTTCCTTGGCTGTGCGTGTCAGTCACAAGTTCACAGCCCACGCAGCTGAGTAGACAGAAAAACTGGACCTAGGCAAGGTCATCCTTGGAGGTTATATCCCTTTGCTAGGGCTGCCATAACAAAGTACAACATACTGGGTGGTCTAGACAATAGTTTTTTCTCTTACTGCTCTGGAGGCTAGAAATCTGAGATCAAAGTGTCAGCATGGTTTATTCCAAGGCTTCTTGCTTTGGCTTTAAAATGGCCATCTACTCCTCGCGTCTTCCTGTGCCATTCCCTCTGTGTGTGTGTGGGTGTGTGTATTTATCTCTTCTTTTAATGACACCAGTCAGACTAGATTAGGGCCCACTATAATGAACTTATTTTAACTTAATTACCACTTCAAAAGCCTTTATCCAAATACAGTTATATTCTGAAGTAATGAGAGTTAGCATTTCAACACACCAATTTTAGGGAGACAAATTTCAGTCCAACAAGGGCTATAAGAAGGGCCTTCTCTCCACACCAGTATGATTTTCACTCATTCTGTGACTGTCTCACCTGGGTGGCTCCATGTGCATTATCCAGAATCCAAACACCAATTGGATGCCAACGGAACAGAGATGTGAAAGACAAGATCAGGTTCTGCTCCATAGTCATTGGAGGATCATATTTCCTCACTCACTAATGCCCGCTCCAGGGCCTTTTTCACCAGGGAACCTTGAGACTGATATTGCTTCATTACATTTGATTTTAGCAAATGTTTTTAGGCACTGCCATTCTGGTCAAGGCGATCATGAACTGGTCTTTCTTGTAGCCACTGAAGAGGGACGTGGTCTAGGCTTTTCTTTGATCAGAGATGGGTGATATCATTCTTGTGACTGACCTTCCTGCTCAGCTGATTGGTTGAGAGACCAACCAATCAATTGGTTGCCTTGAAAGGAAAATTTCTTTCTAATACAAATGATGACATTAGCTAGGGCAACCTTAGTCATATTCTTTCTCTCCCACTATCCTAATGTAAGCAAGAAATAAGGAGCAAAGCTGCCCTTTTATAGTGGCAACAGAGAGAAGACCTAAGAACAGGAGTTGCTGAGTCACGCCAGACTGAATATTCTTTCCGAGCCTCTGGTCAATGGCTTTGAGTCACTCTGGACACTGGAACACCTTCCACACCCGGTCACCCCAAGCTGCACCCACACTAGAGTTTGAATTCTGAAAAATCTTAGTGATTACACATGAATCCATATCATAAAACCCCTCGTTTGAAGCAAGCCAATTATGTATTCACTTCTGTGAATGGAAACAAAGGATCCCTCCAGGGCAGCACTGGTCGGTATAAATACAATGCAACCTACATTTATAATTTTCAATTTTCTAGTAGACACATTAAAAATTTTAAAATATGTGAGTGGAATTAATTTTGGTAAAGTATTATGTTTAACCCAATGTATAAAATATATCACTTTTACATGTAATCAGTAAAAAATATTTAATGAGATATGTAAAACTCTTACCAATCTGCTGTGTGCTGCTTACAGACACTTCAGTTTGCACCAACCCTGAGGAAGAGCAGAATGATCTGCCCCTTGGCAAAAATTGCCCAGTGAAACAGCGTTACATTAACATAGCTAGTTTATGGAGTGGTCATAGCATGACCCTGAAAATCCACAGGGGTGTCCAACCCTCTGTCAGGCAGAGGCCCAAGAGTTAGTTTTTTTTAATTATTTTTTTTATTAGTTAGTACATGTTTGTAGTACATACAGATTGCATTCATGTGCAGAATAATTATGTGTACATAATATATCTTACTTCTTTTTATTCTAATTCCCCTCTCTTCCCTCTTTCTTTCCTCTATCTCAAATCCCCTTCCCATTTACCAAAAATCTACCTCCCTATTTCCTATTGTCTATCTTTTCTTTTGCTCTTTATTTATGTTTTCAATGTCTCAAATAAGAGATGTTATACAATATTTAAGCTCATGTGTCCAATTTATTTCATTTAACATTATTGACTTAAGGTGGATCCGTTTTGCTACAAAAAACCTCAAATTTTTCATTCTTTATGGTAGAGTAATACTTCGTTGTGTATAAACATCACATTTTCAGAATCCATTCATCTGTTGACTACTTCTAAGAGTTAGCTATTATGAGTTGTGCTGCTACAAACATGGGTGCATATATCACTGTAATATAATGTCTTTAATTTAGAAAAATAGAAGGAGAATAGCTGGGTTGAATGAAATTACTAGTTTTAGTTTTTAAAGGAAACTTCATACTGATTTCCATAGTGTGTGTACTAGTTTATGCTCCTGTCAACAATGTAGAAGGGTTCCTTTTTCCCCACAGTCTCACCAGCATTTGATATTCTTCAATTTCTTGATGGTAGCCAATCTTTCTGGAGTAAGACAGAATTTAGATATTGTCTTAGCTTGCATTTCTCTGATGGTTAGAGATGCCAAATAATTTTTTTCCTGCGTTTATTGGCCATTTGTATTTCTTCTGAGAAGTATCTGTTAATTTCAGTTGCTCATTTTTTTAATTGAGTCTTTTATGGGGGGGAGTCTGACCTTTTTAGTTTTTTATGTATTCTAGATATTAGTCTTCTGTCTAAGAAGTAGCCTGGAAATGTTTTTCCCATTCTGTAGATCGTCTCTTTACTCTGTTGTTTGTTTCTTTTGCTTCGCAGAAGCTTTTCAATTTGACGTACTGTAGTACCATCTGTGGATCCTCAGTGTTATTCCTTGTGCAACTGGGATTCTGTTCAGAAAGTTCTTACCTGGGCCTATGTCTTCCAGGGTTTTGCCTATTTTATCTTCCAGTGGATTAAGTGTTTCTGTTTTAATGTCTAAGTCTTTGATCCTTTTTTATTTTATTTTAGTGCGTGATGACGGCTATGAGTCAAAATTCAATCTTCTGCATGTGTATAACCAGTTTTCCCAGGACCATTTGACATGGTTTTTGGCTACTTTGTCAAAAATCAGATGACTTCACCTGCCTGGGATTGTTTCTGCATCTTCTATTCTGTTCCATTGATCTGCAGGTCTGTTTTGGGGCCAGTACCATGCTGTTTTTTAACTTTGGAATTTAGCTTAAAATCTGAGATTGTGATGCCTTCTGTTTTGTTTTTGTTGCCCAGAACTGCTTTTGCTATTCTGGGTCTATTTTGGTTCCATACAAATTTTAAGACTGTTTTTTTCTAGTTCTGTGTGAAATGCTGTTGGTATTTTGATTGGGATTGCATTAAATCTATATATCAGTTTGGGTAGTATGGCCACTTGAACAATATTGGTTTTACCTATCCAGGAACAGGGAATATCTTTCCATTTTCTGACATCTTATTTGAGCTCCTTATTCAGCATATTGTAGTTCTCGTTAGCAAGATCTTTCACTTCTTTGGTTAAGTTAATTCCTAAATATTTAATTTTTCTCGAAGGTATGGTGAATGTTATTGTTTTCCTAATTTTTTTCTTGGTGAGTTCATTACTGGTGTACAGGAACACAACTGATTTTTGTGTGTTGATTTTGTACCCTGCTACATTGTCGAATTTATTTATTAGTTTCAGGAGTCTTTTAGTGGAATTTTTTGGGTCTTCTATGGAAAGAATCATATCATCCGTAAATAATGATAGTTTGACTTCCGCCTTTCCTATATGTATCCCTTTTGTTTCTTTCTCTTGCCTCATTGTTCTAAAGTTTCCAGTACTGTATTGAATAGGAGTGGTTATAGTAGACCCTCTGGTCTTATTCCTATTTTAGAAGAAATCCTTTCATTATTTTCCACTTCCCTCATGTTGGCAGTGGGCTGGTTATAAATGGCTTTTATCAGATTGAGATAAGGTTCTTCTTTATGCACCTATTGAAAAGATCATGTGATTTTTGTCCTTGCTTCTGTTTATGTAGCCTATTACATTTATTGATTTGCAGATGCTGAACTATTCTTGCATCCCTGTTGGTATTTTGATTGGGATTTTATTAAATCTATATATCAGTATATAGATATATAGATAAAGATGTATATGTAGATGAAGATGTATATATAGATGAAGATGAAGCCCACTTGATCGTAATGTATGATCTTTTTGATGATTTGTTGCATTCTGTTTGCCTGTGTCTTGTGTAGGATTTTTGCATCTACGTTCATTCAAGAGGTTGGCCTATAATTTTCTTTTAGTTAGCCCCTTGTCTAATTTAGATATCAGGATAACCCCAGCTTCCAGGATTGTGTTTGGCAGAACTCCTTCCCTTTCCAATTCGTTAAAGAGTTTGAGAAGTATTAGTCTTAGAGCTTCCCTAAGACAGTGTTTCCAACAGATCCCAAACCTTTCTTAGTTGGTAAGTTTTTTATTGCTGCCTCAATCTCATTGTCTGTTAGTGAACTGTTCGAGTTTTTATACCTTCTTGGTCCAGTTTTTGTAATTCATACATGTCTAGCAATCTGTCCATCTCTCATAGATTCTCCCATTTTTGTTGGAGTGCAAATTTCCACAGGATTTCAGCAGTATCTATTGTGATGTCGCCTTTTCCATTCCTAATTGCATTGATATGGGGTTTTGTCTTTCTTTCTTTTAGTAAGATCTGCTAAGGGTTTATCAACTTTGTTTATTCTTTTAAAGAACGAGCTCTCCAATGCTTTGATTCTTTATACTGCTTTTTTCTACCTCAGTTTCACTAATCTGCTCTGATGTTTATGGTTTCCTTCCTTGTACTGGGTTTGGATTTAGACTGGCTTGTTTTTCTAGGATCTTGAGGTTTATCATTGGATTATTTATTTATTCTTAGTCTACTTGTCTAATACAGACATTCACAGCAATAACATTCCCTCTTAGGACTGAAAACATTGCATCCCATGTTCTGCTATGTTGTATTGGTATCATTGGTTCCAGGAATTACTTAATTTCTTTTATTATTTCTTCTCTGACCTGCTGATTACTCAGGAGAGTGTTATTTCATATCCAAGGTTTTGCAAAACTTATGTGGTTTATCTTGCCTTTGATTTCTCGTTTCATTGCACTATGATCTGATATATACAGAATTATTTTGATTCTTTTGTATTTATTTAAGCAAATTTTGTGGGCTACTATGTGGTCTATTTTGGAAAACGTTCCATGTACTGGTTAGAAAAATGTGTCCTATGCTGTGGTCGGCTAGAACACTCTTGTAAAATATGTATTAAATCCATTTGTTTGAAGATGTGATTCAGCTCTGATATTTCTTCTTTTGTTGTTGTTGTTGTTGTTGTTGTTGTCTAGTTGATCATTCTATGAACTCTGTAAACAGATTTTTTTATTCTATGTGTGCTGTCCTCTTATTTTTCTGGAACTCTGATTAGTCTTAGGTTAACATTATGTTGATTAGATCTAGATATTGGATCAATTTCTCTTGCTCTCTGTTATGGCTTGTGTCTAGATGTGCCCCCAAAGTCTCATATGGTCATAGATGGGGCTTTTGGGAGGTGGCTGGATCTAGTGTGTGTGATGATGAGTTTAAGGATGTGATTGCTGGGATTTATGGTGCTAGGATAAAGGGTGTCCCACACTGGGTATGAGTGCCACCCACCATAAGGGCAGGTAGCCTTGACTGGATATAAGGGACAGGGAAAGGGCTGCTGTGGTTGCTTTCTACTTGCTGCTTTCTTCACTACTTTGCTGCCTTCTGCCCCCTGTGCGGTGTTTCTCCTCTGCAATGCTATCCTTCCTTGGTGCCAGCCAACTATGGGCTGAAACCTCTACAAACTGTGAGCTAAATAAACTTTCCTTCCTTTAACTTTGGGTGCCAGGTATTTTTGTCTCAGCAATGAGAACAGTAATAAAGACACTCTCTTATTGTTTTTGAGTCATTTCTGAGTATATGAGCTTGTGTGTTTTCTCTTCCACTTCTGACATTCTCCTCAAGTGGGTTGCTTCTGCTCCTCAAATATTCAGTAGAATTCTTTATCTCTGGAATTTCTGTTTGGGACTTTTTTTTTTTTTTTTGTACTGGGAATCGAACTCAGGGCCTCACGCTTGCAAGGCAAACACTCTAAGCACTGAGCTAAATCCCCAGCCCATGTTTGGGACCTTTTAATGGACTCTCTGTCTTGGTAAATTTGACATTCATGTTTTGAATGTCTTTGGTTAGCTCTTCCAATTTTTTATCTGCCTCTTCTTTAAATACATTGATCAGTTTGTTTATTAGTGAAACTTTCCATTTTGTTATATCTTTGAGCTCACCAAGTTTCTTTGCTTACTCTTTAATCATTTCATACCATTCAGCCATTTGGTGCTTGGTTTCCTCTCCAGTAGTGCCCCCTTGGTTCTACTTGGTGGTGGGGTGGGTGGAGTCAGGAGTTTTTGAAGACATTTTATTGCCTTGTTTTTTTCCTGTTTCTATTTGTGTGCATTTGAGTATGTGTTTGTGTGTGTGTGTGTGTGTGTGTGTGTGTGCACTGAGGGTTAAGGTTAAATAGAATAAACAGCTTTGTTGTTAGTATGATGATCTCTTTAGTAGATTCTGTTTTCCAGTGATGTGGTCTTGACTTTACTTGCAAGAGGGACTATCTACCACTTCATCCTATTCAGTTTAATTAGGTTGGAGCCAGGCACTGTGTTTTATGGAGAGAATTCCTCTTAGTTACAACAGCATCAACAGATCCAACAACACATCAATCATGAACATTAAATCTTGTTTTGGTAACTTCACCCTTGTATCAATGCTCCGTATGGACTGTATTATTCTGCTATTTGCATTTACTCTTAGATGTGGCACACAAGGGAAGGAAAGCAGAAGGGGAAAGGAAGAGGGTAAGTCCAAAGAGAGGGAGGGAGATAAGGGAAATATCAATTGGTGAAAAATAGGAAGACAACTCTTGGAATTATTTTTAGCTGGAATAAAGAGCTAGCATTGAGAGGTTTGAGAGAGTATTTATGAAGGCAGGAGGAGGGATGTAGAATGATGGACTTGCAGTTAGTGATAGAAGGAAACTGTAAGAGGAACCTGTTAATGTAGTTAGTTTTGTTTGGATCCTCTACACAATTTTGTTCAAAATCACTCAGACATGCCCTCGAATGGTATCATTTAAGTTAAAGCACTGGTAATTGTTCTCTTTTGCATATATACAGACACCTGCCACATATATATATGAAATGTGAAAAGGAGGAGAGAGAAGACAAGGAGATAAGAAAATTAAGAAGAGGGAAGAAAAAGGAATAGAGAAGAAAGAGTCAAAAATAGAAGAAAGAACAAAAAAGAGAGCAGGACAAAGCGGAAATCTTTAAAAAATAAAATAAAAATTTTAAAAGTACTAATAAAGAAGCAAGAACCAGAAAAAAAGAAAAAGAAAACCCAGAACAAACAAGCAAGGAAACAAACAAAAACCGTCACGTGTTTGCAACAGAATTAACCCAGAGCATCCACACGGCTCCCTTTACATTGGCAGCATCAAGTCTGATTACAAGCAGCCAAGCCATTTCCTCCTTGTGGATCACCCAGTTGTCTGTTCAGAAGTGATGAGGGCTACCAGTCTCTCCAGACTCACCTCCTGGTTTCAAACTGAGCTTTGAGCATGGCCAGCTGCAGGCTTCCATTATGGTTCCAAGATCTGACTGCTTCAATTTGGGAAGAAGTGGATGTGGTGTAGTTTGCCCGACATTTCATTCTCGTTGATTTCCACGAAGGACCTCACACGCCTGGGGCCTTCACTGCCAGGCAAATCCCACGGTCATCTCTTTGTCTTCCCTCCACGGCCTTTCCTGGCTGAGTACATCTCCAGAAGCTCTCTGACTCAGATTACTCTCCATCCCTTCTTCCCACAGCCCTGTATCAGGTTCCAAGCCACTCAGGAACTTGGTGCAGCCCCCAGGCGTGGCGAAGGATCCCCTTTGTCAGCAGAAAACAGTGGGCGATGGCCAGCACCTCACACTGTCTCAGGTCTTTCCAGTGTGTGGGGAAATAATAGCAAAGCACCCTGTTTCCTACTTCCGGTGAACCACCATTTTCTCCCCTGTGTTTCTAGGGATGTGATCCACAGCCACCTTCCTACGCGGGGGCCCCTCTCCCCATGGTTCATGGTGTTCAGCTGCTTTCTGCTTAGGCCAAGGAGTCTCCCTGGGCCTCCACCAGCCTTTTGCCTAGTGCAGTGCCAGAAACCCTCTGACCAGGGTGCCACTTTCCTGCCCTCCTGTCACAGATCTCCCCAACCCGCTGTCTGGAGAGCTTCACTTTCTATCTCACACTTGCTATAGTCCTAGGGCTCCCTGCCTGCTGCAGTCCCCAGCAAGGGGATGCTGGGGGATCCCCCTTGGAAGCCTGTATGTAAGTGTGAACAGCACTCTGAAAGTCTCACAAGCACAGCACTCCCGTTCTATGTGGGAGGAGTGGGCACCTGACTTTTCTCCTGTGTCGGACAAGCCCTGTCTCCCTCTAAAGTCCCGCTGTCCCTAAGGAAGGGCTACTTCTTCCCCAAGCACTATTGTTTCCAAACCCTGAGTTCGTGCCGTTATTGTGTCGCACCACTCTCCAGTTTTGATTTCTCCGAAGCGCTGGCTTGCGTGTATCTCACTTGGCATGACTGCCTTCCCGGAGGGGGAGGTCAGAGTGAGTGTGAGTCTCTTCCCGTAGTCAAGCGGAAACACAGACTCCCTTCCTCGGCAGTCTCCCGCAAGATGGCAGGTACCGCAGGCCCGGGATGGAGGGTGGGTGCCGTACTTCGGGAGTGCTCCTCTTTCCCCTCGCAAACCGCCCAGACGCTGGATTTTCATCCAGAAAGTTTCTCTTTTCGTCTTCCCTCCCTTATTAGACTTTATCTTTCACTCCCACCTTGGGTACCTGCTTTACTCAGGTACCCAAGTCTGAGACTCTCACACATGCTGCCACCCCTTCGGTGGCCGTAATTTTTCTCCTAATCTTAATTGTTAAAATAGCTGTTGCGGAGTGGTCATTGGTTCCACCTGCCTCTGGAAACCGGCAGGGAGGTGATGATTTGCTGGCGGCTACTCACTCTGGGGGTGGTAGACTCAAGATTCAAATCAGAGTCCCTCGAACTCCAAATTTGGTGCTTTCCAGGGCATCCCAAGGCTTCTGGGACTTCAGTTTAAGTACAATCTAATACAAATGGAGAATACAATCTAAGGCAATGGGAGAAGAAGTTGTTGTTATCGTTTTAGCAGATTATGCAGGATCAGACTGGCGTGCTTGGCACATGGAAGACGTGCTTGGCTGAGCAAACCTGACCTCAGCACTGCTCCAGTCCCTTTGCCTTCCTGGTCTCCTGACAAGTTGGGGGCAGGGGTTGGGGGAGCCAGGCTGGACCTTACCGGCCAGGATGCTGAAGAGCAAGTAAAATGCCCTCCCCCTTGATGGGTGGAGTAAAATGAAAAAGATGCCTGTCAAGCACTTAGAGCATCTTGGAATAATAGCTCTCTGTTCAGCTTTATTTATACACTCTGGCCTGCCCTTAGTCTGCCCTACTGCCCGCAGGACCATCATTCCATCTATCCAGTCTCTGGAGAGTCTCCTTCCTCAGCCCCAGCCCAGGCCTCCTGATCCCCGGGAAGTTCTAAAAGATTCACCTGTGTAGGCTGGCGTTTAATTACACTCGTCAGGCAAGGGAATTGGGGAGCTTTAATTTAAGGCTGGTGTCGAATGCTTTTAAATGATTTTAAATTTTCTGAGGCACCCAGGTGCAACACACATCTTTTATAAATTACAGAGCAAATGCTGTGGAGGTTGGAGGCACAGAGGGCCAAGGATCAGAACGGACCCCAAAGGATGAAATGTATTCCAAGCAATGAGGAAGCACGTACCACTTGCCTATCATTATTGTTAATGGGACTGGGGTGTTGGGCTTGCTCCGGAGGCCCAACACAGTGTACATTTGGCTCTTGGAATTCAGTTCCCCACCGCTCTCTGCCCACTGAATAGCACTGAGCCCTGGTGAAATGTGTGTCAAGTTCTTCAAAACAATTATTGCTGCTGGAGGAAAAATGATCAGTGAAATATTCTGAATTTAACACCTCCTCAGAGCTAGAAATAGAAATGGAAATGAATTCTAGAAATGTTTGCAGTCTGTTTAATATGAATCCACAGACATATTGGGGGCTTTGTGCAAAGAAGGAAGAAGGGATTTTAATAGATAATAAAAAGTTTGAAAAGAAGCTTGTGACGTTCCCTCCAGTCCAGAGTCAAGGATTGGTACTCATACTCCAATTTCTTGCCATGGTCGGTGAGTTCCTTAACATCTGGGGTCACCCTTTTATGAGTCTGACCACTAACTATATTAGAATCTGAATAATGACACAAGACACCAGTGTGAGTGACTAGAAAGCTCATCGTATGTGAATGAAATCCCTCCAATGAGCATAGACATAAAGTGTCAGTTGGAATCAATACTACTTCAGGAAAAGTAAGTGAGTTTCATTCCCAGGATCACCGTGGCCCTGATCTTCTTGGTTTCTGGACAGAGAGATGATTTGGGGAACGGTCCAAAAAGAAGATGGATCCAGAAAGAATGGTTAACAAATGCTGGCGGGGCTGTGGGGGAAAAGGGAACACTTCTCCACTGTTGGTGGGAATGTAGACTGGTGCCACCACTGTGGAAATCAGTGTGGAGATTCCCCAAAAACTTAGGACTAGAGGTTCCATTTGATCCAACTATTCCCCTTCTTAGTATCTTCCTGAAAGATTTAAAAGCATCATACCACAGTGATATATGCATACCTATGTTTATAGCAGCACAGTTTGTAATAGCTGACTAAATCTTGGATAAAGAAGATGTGTTTTTTTTAAACAATTGAGTACTACTTTGCCATAAAGAACAATGAGCTTCAGACATTTCTAGGTAAATGGATGCACCTTGAGACCATACTCTTAAGTGAAATAAATTGGACACAGTTACTTAAATACCATATTGTTTCTCTGGTCTGAGAAACTGAAAGTGTTAATAAGGACTAAAATGTATTATATTGTTCAAATGGGAAGGTGAACAAGGGAGGGGAGGGGGAAAGAAGGAGAGGGACAAGAAATAATAGAAGGGGAAAAAATGGAAACAAGCTTTTGTAAATAAGGAGAGGAAGAAGTGTTGAAGGGAGGGGAATGGGAAAAAAAAAGAAGCAGTAAGATATATCATGTGCAGGTACAAATTCCCTATGATGAATGTTATGAATATGTATACCTAGTATGTACCACTAAAATAAATTTTAAAAAAAAGGTCACGGTCAAATGGAAGATGACTTTGCCAAGAACATTCTATTTACTGTTGGGTAGAACCAGAAAATTCTGACATTGACCACAGGCATGGACTAGGGTGTTAAAATGACACTTATTGCATCTCAGTGTTGGCAGAGGCCCCTGGAAGCAGAGGATTATCAGTGAGATTAGAAGCCAACAAAACTTCAAGCCAGTATAAAGTACTAGACCTTTTCTGTGGTCTATTGCAAAGATTTGCCTCCTGGCCATAAATTGCCTGCAGGACACAGAAGGGTTACGGTTAGAGAAGCTGCCAGATTTTCTTTGGATAGAATTGAGGCTGAGGATACTCCTTGTCTACACTGGCTTGAAGAGGGATGACTACTTTTCAATCCAACTGAAAAGGGCTTCAAAATAATTACTTGGAGAGTTTGACCTACGTTGCCTGGAGTATGTGAGATCAGACTCACACCTGAAGTCTGTAGACAAGAGGCTTGCGGAAGCAACCTGAGCAACACAGTAGAGTGTGTTGAGGGTTAATCACACTTCTGCAGGAAGGAACTGGCAAGGTGAAATCTTAGCCCCAACTTGCATGGACCACGTGGAGGGAAAATGAGACCCAACAGAGAAGGGGCTGTGGAACATGCATGAAGCTGGAGGAGAAAACGTGAGATCCATTTCAGTTAAAGTTTCCCAAGAAGAGAGTGTCCCTCACAGAGACCAACCAATAAAATAGTCCCTGTTGGGAACCTGTCCAAGCGGAAGGTCACCTGGGCTATGCCAGTCAAGTATGATGTTTCTTACCTCTCACTGCTCCTCCTTCCTCCTTTCCTGAGACTTACAGGAGAAGCAGGCTGGTGCAGTAAACAGAAGGAGAAATACAAGGCCGGGAATGATGGGGAAGAAAAGAATTGTTCTTCCTGCACTTCTGCTCAGACCCAACCTGGGAGGCAGGAGAATACTGAGCAGTCATCCCACACGTGGTGGTAAACAGTCCACAGTGAGAGAGAATAAAATAGTTTGTCTGCCTACACCCCAACTAAGCTCAGGTCCTCACTGTGCCATCTACATATACTCCACGGACTGCAATGTGTTAGCAGTGACTAAGTTGCCACCTTTTGGAACAGCTGTGACGTGGTGGGAGCAGTTGGTCCATTCCTCAGTCCAGCTGGACGTCCAAGATGCCCCCGATGACAATGAGCCCGCTGCTCCCGGGTGCAGAGCTGTGCCCTCTCTTTCTAGTCTGTGAAAGTTTAGTTGGGGTCTGGGCATAAATAAACTTCCCAAAGTGCTCTGTTGCCCCAGAAAGTGCATTTGAATCATGAAAACTCTCTGATAAAATGGCCTCATTTATTTTTATCAATTATATACTAAAGCCAAAGAGGGTAAGGGATTTTGCTAAGGTCATAATTCTTTTGATGGTGAACGACAAAAAACAAGGCAGAAACAGGAAAGGGGTAGGGGACCAGGAGAAAAATTCAGAGGAAAGGGAACATTTATTAACTCCTGTATTTGAAAAGTCGTGACATTTTGCAGGTATGGCTACATCTAAGGGCTCGGTTAACTTTGTCATAGATGTATCTTTCTCCGTGTCTTGGCCATGTATGAGGTAGCAAAAATGGTCACCAGAAGCTCCAGTCTCACACTCTGTCAATGGGGCAACCCCAGTGGAAAGTAAGATTCTCTTCTCGGGGGTTCCAATAAAAGTCACAGACTGAATTACAGGGACCTAGTTTAAATTGCACTGCCCCGTGTGGACCGGTTCACCATTACACTTAATGTCCCTGGGGCTGGAGAGAAAGACTGACTTCAGGAAAAACACCGAGCATGATGGGAAAGAGCTTTTGTTGCTTGAAGACTTAGCCTTAGGTCATAAACAGACATCTTTTGATTCCTGTACCAAAGATTTGTAGAGATCCAAAGTAATTTCACTAATGTGTCCCTTTTCTTAAAATACGGTGTTTAATATAGTAAATTTTGGGTTCAGCCATAAACTTATCTTGCAGTTCGGGGTAAAGGACCTGCTAAAAATAAACACATGTAAACAATATCATTTTATATACAAGGTAGCAAATGGAACTGTCTGCCTTGTTTTATTAGCATTACTCAAGAAAATCCTTTATGCTCTAATTTACTGTGACACTCGAGAAAGCTCTAATTTGATAAACTCCTGATTCAGGATTACAAAGTGCCACCGCTTTCACATGAGTGAGACAAAATGTAGAGTAAACTGGCAACAGAGTCCAATGTATTCCTCAACACTCTCTGGAGTTGTGTCAACCTATCATAATTCATTCCGAAAGTAAAGAGAGTTAAATATGGCTTGTGGAAGGGATCGTGTTGCTAATTTGTCATATAAGAGATCAAAATCATAAGCAGAATGACTAATGTGAAGTTTGAGGGTTTTAATTTTATTTACTTGTGCATAAGAAAAGGAAACTTTGAGTCTCCAAAGAAATAACAACCATACTTTTAAAAATCTGTAGCCCTTGAAGAGTTGAGGCATCCTGGGGTTGTCCAGTCCATAAATTAACCGTGCAACACTGTATTTGAAATGCAGAAACACAGCAGGAAGGCAGGTGGGCTCTGACACAGAGTGAGGTTTCTATAATCCATCGAGTCCCTGCTTTGTGGATGTTAAACTCAGGATTGGAATCCATACTCTATACTACATCACTTGAGTTGACAGGAGTAGGCAGCTGAGGGCCTGAGTGCCAGAGAGCCTTCAAGGCCCCGAGGGAGAGCTATGGGGCCCAAGGCAGATACTCTAAAGGTTGTTTGCGCTGTTTGAGAACGTAGGGATCAGTGTGTATAATTTTCAAGGGATTTTAGCATAAACCAATGAGTGTATATTTCCTGAGAAAGATGGGCTGCCTCTGACTTTCCCAGTGAGAAGCTTGTGCCTTGGATAGTAAGTGACCTCATGGGGTTACTAGTCTAATGACAGGGCTGGGACTAGATCCAAGTTTATCAGTTACCAGCCCATATGCGTGTCTGGCCTAATGCCAAGCATTCACCGAAGGCCTTTTTAAAGCTTGATAAGATTCCTTCTACCCATCTATGTACGTCCATCCATCTATGTACATATTCTGCATACATCCATCCACCCATCCATCCATCCGTGCGTCTACTTATCCCTCAAACTTCCCCAGAATGCCCACATGTGCCAGCCTGTGCAAATGGGAGCAAGCTCTCACATCTCAGAGCATAGAACATGAGGGAAGCAGACACTGAGCGAGTCACCCCATGAGAGTTGAGTATTATAGGGGTGCATAACTAGGGGCTTGACCCAGTCTCTGGGTCTTGCTTTCAGGAAACCCTACTACCCCAGGTGTAGGTCTCAAAGGGGGCACAGCCAATGGGAGACAACAGCTGGAAGGCTGAGGCTGCCCAGGGTGCCTGCACAGAAGGAAGGCTTTGTGCTGGCTCACTGTGGAAACTGACTCGGGGCACTGCGAGCTTTCAGATGGATTTCCTATCATTTATCTTCTTATCAAAAGGTTTAATCACTTTCCACTCTCCTGACTGTATGGGAATAATGACCTTATTCTATCCCTACCAATACAATGCACAAAAGAAACAGTTCAGAGATTATTTGGCCTTTTAAAATGAATGTTTTTATTGTATAGACATCATTAAAACCACAGTTAAAGGAATGTTTAAAGAAGAAAAATAAAAAAAAAAAAAAGAAGAAAAATGAATCTCAGTAGTCCCACACACAGCTACGGTGTCACTGAGTATTGCCTGCTGGCCTTTGTGTGTACACCATGATAGAATTTATGTGAAAATTACTTGTCATTTCATTTCCCCAAAAAACTGAATATATTTTGACATGTAATGGGCCTGTGGTTTTTGGAGAAGAAAGCATTCTCCCTCATGATTTTCAACTTCTTGTCCCAGATGAAAAAGTACTTAGAAACTGAAAACTAAGCGTGGTGGTTTCTGAACAATTTGGTTGCTCAAGTCTTTTTCTGGAAATAGTTAAAAATTACTTTACATTTCTTGAGGGCAAGGTCTATGTTGTATATCTTGATGCTGCAATTAGCTCACCTCTTTAGACAAAGCTCCTTTATACAAAGTCAGACATATTAAATAACAAAAGTAGCCTGAAACTCAAGACATCCTGAGAGGCTCTGGTAGCTACTCCTTGTTTGACTAGCCCTGTGCAGAATGGTTAATTCTTCAAAATTGATTCTAGCTTCCTGAAACTCCTGCTTCTGTCCTATTTCCCAGGTCAAAGTCAAGGCCCTCATCACTGCACTATCAAAGAGGGGGAGTTTTGCACCAATCATCTTACCCTGTGGTGGGATTCATCACTGACACTGTCGCTTAGGTTGCACTAAACCTTTTCTCTAACGGTAGCATGAAGGTAGATATAAACACTTGCAAGTAAGTGCAAAGGCGTTACACAGAGCAGACAGGCTCCCAGAGCGGCCTTCCGCCTGCTCCTCAGTGAGGCCCATGGACTGAAAACATCTGCATACCTGAGAGTTTGTTAGGAAGGCAGCAACTCAGGCCCGCAAGCGGTGCTGAGGTGGGATCCACGGAGCCGAGTCCCCAGGGAGCACCTTCTGAGACTCACCGCCCTGGAGCTCTGCCGGGAATTCACGAACCCAGAGTCTTTCCTAGAGTAGTTTCCATGGCGTGGAAGCGGCAGTTGGCGATTTTCATCCCCTCACTTTCAGAAGGGACCAAAAGGCAGAGCAGTGTACCGGAGGTAGAAAAGCCCCTTATTTGCAACTGGCCATGAGCCAGCCCCAACTCACCTGTAGCCCCCTGCGCCCCCTTCCACGCCACTCGAGACTTCCAGTGGAGACTCTTAGGATCCCATTTAGCTATCGGAGCACAGGCACTGTCATAAAATTCTCGAATTTGCAAATCTGAAGCCACGTTACATGAAATAGTAGTGATAAGACCTCACGTTATTCACAGAATTGGAATTAGTGTGACTTCTCCAAAATTAAAAGATATCTACATGATCAAATACCACATTGTCTCTCTGCTGTGAGAAACTGAAAGTATAAACAAGGACTAAAATGTATTATACTGACAAAAGTGAAGAACTTGTTCAAATTGGAAGAGGAACAAGAGGAGGAAGGAAAGGAGGGACAAGAAAAAAAAGAAAATAGGAGGAGAAAAAATGGAAACAAAACTTTTTTAAATAAGGAAGGAAGGGAAGAGGAGTTGAAGGGAGAGGAGGGGAATGGGAAAAAAGAAGCAGCAAGATATATCATGTGCAGGTACAAATTCCCTATGATCAATGTTACCTATAAATATATAATGTACTACTAAAATAAAATGTAAAAAAATAAAAGAAATTCATCAAGAGTTGCATAATTTTGGCTCACTGTATTACTACACACCTGTAATCCCAGCGGTGAGGAAGGAGGCTGAGGCAGGAGGATCAGAGGTTCAAGTCTCATCTTGGCAATTCAGCAAGACCCTGTGTCAAAAAAAAAAAAAAAAAAGTTTGGAGATGTAGCTCAGTGTGAAGTCCCTGGGTTCAATCCCCAGAACCAAAAAAAGTTAAAAACAAAAATTGCCTAATTCCATCATTCAAGGACTGGCGAAGGCCCCTGAAAAGTTTATACATTTCCTACATCAGGCTTCAGAAATTCTCATCATCCTTTCTCAGGATCTGTAGTCTATGCATCTATTTATTCTTTATATCTCAAAAAGACTTGGATAGCATCTTGGTAACTATTTTGCTGATATTTTAATCTTTGCTGGTATAATTTATTATCTTTAAAAGTCTATAGAGCAACATCATCTAAAAGATCCCGAGTGGGGGTGCTTACGCAGAGGCTGACGAAAAGCGCCCCCGAACAGAAAGCTCTGCAAGGGAAGTGAATGTGGTAAACGCCAGAACAAAGCCCACTGCACTCTCTTATGTGCTGTTAATGTAGGGAAAAACTCTGCAAACATTATTAAAGATAACGCTAAGAAACTAAAAAGCAGCTTTAATGCAAAAAGACAACAGAGTAATTACAGATTTATGTTCTCCTGGAATGCATCTGACTTTACATTTATTGCTATGGGAAAATTTGTCTTGCATTATGCAAAGTCTTCAGAAAAGCATCCGTTGCATAAAATGTGACCGTGGTGTCTATGACAATATTTCATTTTTCAGGTTACGGAAGCCAGAAATGTATCCTGCTACGTCCAACATGATTCCTCCCCTCTGGCGGCGGGGGCGGGGAGGGTGGTTCAGTCTCCCTTTGTCCCCTGCCTGGGACCCCACACAGCATAATGCATGAAGTGAAACACCCAATTGTATGAAAATTATCTCACTACCAACAAGAGGCCTGGGATTTAACTTGTTCTCTGTTTTTTTCTTTATTTCTTTCTTTCTTTTTTTATTCCAGGCTGATAATATTTTTGAGCTTTAGTACTGACCAGGATTCTTACCTACTCCGTATTCTAGATGTTTTTCTTCTTGGCATCTCAGTTTCTCATCTGTGCAGAGATTTGCTCTCTGCCTGACAGTCTTTAGAAGTTGTGTGAAGGATACAGAGCCACTGTGTCCTTCAGAGCTGAGGAGGAGCAGCACGCTCAGCCATGTCTCCAGAAGCGGGAAGGCATGGCCAGTCCATCCACACTGCCGTGCCCATTCTTAGCAAGGGGTGGGGGCCACCACAGGACGGGGCACAACCACCACACTCTCCTATACTCTGTAAAACCAATGGCAGGACTTCCTTGGCAGTGGAAAACACAGGACTGTGACTCAGGACAGGGGAGCATGTTAGACTGAAACCATGAGTGAATGAGCCCTGGGAGTTAAGAGGCAATGATAGGAGACTTATGGGAAGATGGCAGAGCAAGAAACAGCAGCAAATCAGCCTTTGAGATTCAGAATCCAGACTCTGGATATAACAACTTAGGGAGCAAAAGAGGAGAGTGGTGGATCCCCAGGACGCAGGAAGGATCTGAAGGGAGAATTGTAGCCCACAGGAAAAGTGAAGAGACAAACCTCAATGTAGAAAAAGGAGGTGGCGAACTGCACTTTCTCCCTGACTCCTGGCTCACAGCATGAGTGGAGGCTCGAATCTACAGAGACACAGTGAGTGCCAGTGACTCCAGAGGTCTCCAGGGAGAGACACAACAGTGGAAAGAAGTGGAGGATGCTGTGAACTACAACAGCTGGCGAGTGACTCCAGTATAAGCATTGCCTGGAGAGAGTGCTCAGTGGGACGCCATTTTAGGGAGGGACAAACCGAACCCAGCACTCAGAGCAGCCATGTGTTGGCTTCCTCCCAGGGCTCCCAGGGGCTGGGTGAGACACAACCATGGGAGAGACATCCAGGGTCAGAGAGCCAAGGCCAGGCTAGAAAGAGCCCCCCTAAAGTGTTGTAGGCTGAACAGCTCAGGCCCCAGCCCCACAATCAGAGGCCAGGATCAGCCTGAATTTCTGTGGAGTTGAAAGCACCAGAATCAGCACCCCGCCCTATTCCGACTGCAGGTTTAATGGGATTATCCAGTATAAATCTGAGCTCTGTCTGCATCCTTTGTCTACTGGTGACAGCAGAAAATGCCCTGAATTGGACGTTACCACAAAACTGTAGGCCCCGAAGATAACCACAGGCTTGAAATCACAGAGATGTCTTTTTCCCCTCTTTGTTTTGTTTGTTTGTTTGTTCTTTTTCCTGGATTATTTGTTTTTGTTTTTTCATGAGTGTGGACATTGTTTTTAGTTTTGCTCATATATTTGTTTTTCCCTTCTTTCCCTCCTGTCTTTTTCACCAGTTTTCCAACACTTGAGTAATCTTGCTTTGTCCTTCAACCTTGCTTCTAATCTCCTTCTCTTCTTTTAGTTCTCTATTTTTTCCTCTGATCTCTTTTAAAAATTTTTCTCCCTGAGGGTAAAATTGCTTTATTGAGGGGATGTTTACTGTATACAACTTTCTGATTTGTTTTAGGTTTTGTTATATAACTGTAAATCTTGTACCTATGGTTAAAGGTGGCAAATGAACAATTACCACAGTTTGTCATTTTCTAGACTGTGCTTGATGCTATTGTTATTACCAATTGTACTACTTTAGCCAAGGTGACAGTCATGATCAGTTGTTCTTCCTTATATACCAATACTGAGAGTATCAAAAGGTCATAAAATTACCATAGTCCAGAACCAAAGAACTGGCTTCTAGGCCATATGGGCAGCAACTTCTCATCCCTAATAAATTGAAAAGGCAGGATCTTGGGCCAGACTCAAAAGCCAAAAGTTAGCTACCTTTAGGAGACATCTCAGAAAAGTAGTCACTTCTAAGGAGTTCTCAATACTAGTAATAAAGCTACCTACCATAAGCAATTTATAAGCATCAATGCAGAAAACAAATTTAAGAAAATAGAAAATGAGACATCATGGAAACAAGAGGCAACCCCAGAACACCAGTCACCCAAGGCAAATCCAAGGGGCATTGAGGTGGAAGAAATCAGAAGTCACCCAGTTGAACTTTCTGAAATGGTAGCAGCAGAAGAAACAAAGCAGATGAATGAGGCTATAAACCACAAATAATTTCATGGATAACTAAAGAGATGATGATCATAATGAAAGATATAGTTAATGAATCTAGAGTAGATTCAGATAAGGAAAAAATAGAAGGGCTTAGGCAAGTGGTGGAAACCATGAATGCTCAACATAGGAAAGAACTGGATGCCATGAAACAGATATAAACAGATATCCGGGAGATTAACAAATCTATTGAAAGTATACACAGCAGAATCAACCCATGTGAGGCCCGAATATCAGACTTAGAAGACAGGTTTGCAGTTAGCAATCATCAAATGAAATACGTCTTAAAAATAGCAAGAGACCTATATATACACATATGTATATATGTGTATATATGTATGTATATATATGTACGTATATGTGTATATATTCAACAGCTGCTAGGTGGTGCAAAGAATAACATAACATTGATTGGAATCAGTGAAAAATCAGATAGCACAAAGGCTATAAAAACATGTTCACAGACGTAGTGGCAGAAAACTTTCCAAGCATGGAAAAAGAATTTGCCTGCAGACAAGTAAGGCATATAAAATTCCAACTAACCATGATCAGAAAAAGCTTCACCAAGGCATGTAACAGTCAAAATTCTAGAAATTCAACACAAGAACAGAATATTGAAAGCTGTTAGAGAAAAGAAACAAATCACCTATAAAGGAAAGCCCATCAGAATCACAGACTTCTCAATTGAAAACCTTAAGTCAAGGAGAGCTTAGAGTGAAGTATTTCAAGACCTAAAAGAAAACAACCGCTAGCCCAGATTGATGTACCCCACAAAATTATCCTTCAAAATTGATGGAGAAATAAGATACTTTTGTGGTAAAGAACATCTGAAGAAATTCATGACCACCAAACCAGCACTCTGAAAATTTCTGAAGGCTATTCTAGAAAAAGACAACAAAGTCAACAATTCCATTAATCACAATAGAATGAATTAACGAGGCAAGGCAAGCAATTAAACAGAATGGAAAGAAAGGGAAACAACAGCAGGAAAATGATATGATAAGGATAAGCCATTACACATCAGTTATAACCATCAATGTAAATGGTTTCAATTCACCAATCAAAAGAAACAATTTGTTAGA
>PVJO010024389.1:0-24643 GCA_004026905.1 Hystrix cristata | reverse complement strand
GTCTTTTTGCCAGTACCATGCTGTTTTTAATACTGTAGCTCTATAGTATAGTTTTATGTCAGGGACTGTGATGCCCCCTGCTTTTCCCCTGTTGCTTAGGATCGTTTTTGCTATTCTTGGTCTCTTGTGGTTCCAGATGAAATTCATGATTGTCCTTTCTAATTCTTTGAAGTATGTTAGTGGTATCTTGATTGGAATTCATTAAATCTGTATAGTAGTTTAGGAAGTATAGCCATTTTCACGATATTGGTTCTTCCTACCCAGGAACATGGGATGTCCTTCCATTTTTTGATATCCTTTTCAATTTCTTTTTTTAGGGTGCTGTAGTTTTCGATGTAAAGGTCTTTTACTTCTTTTGTTAGATAGATTCCTAAGTATTTTATTTTTGTGTGCGCAATTGTGAAAGGTATATCTTTTGTTATTTCTTTTTCTGTGGGTGTATTGTTTGTGTATAGGAATGCTATGGACTTTTGGGTGTTGACTTTGTATCCAGCAACACAACTGAATTTAGTTATTAAATCCAGTAGTTTTTTGGTGGAGTTTTTTGGGTACATCCATTTTCCTACAAATCAATTCTATTCTAAAGAAAATTTTGTTTCATCTGTGTTGGAGCTTGTCTCATTGAACAGAGGTCTGCCTTTTGGAATAAGAACTACATATATTCACAACATCTTTAAAAATGTCCAATATTTTGAACTTTCCAGAGTCAGAGATTATATTTCTTTTAATTGGGACTGAGATGAAATGTAACTTCCTTTTTCTGCTTCAATAGGGATTCAGTCGATCGCATATTTTGCTTCCAGCAACACTTGTGGTGTTGAAAGCTTCGTGCGAGAGCCTGGACGTGTGGTCCCATGATTGGTGAGGGAAGAAGGAAAGCTGGTATTTCGACACAGGGGCTCACATAGAGCTTTGGCACTGATTTCAACGACCTGCTGATTTTTGTCACCGATGACAAAAAGAGATTTTTTTTCTGGGCAGGTACTGAACTGCAGTCAGGCTCTGAGCAAACTGCCCAGTTGTGGTGGCTGATGCCGCAGAGTTCTCTGCAAAGGGCAGCAGGGAAAGTCAGTATCTAATTGAGGTCAGGAACTCAGAGGGGCCACTCCCATGAACAGGTGGTCCCCGCTGTGCACACGAGTCTGGATGCACCAAACAGATGCATCGCACCTGGCGTAAGAATCAAGGGAGACAATAGCCTGAGTTGTGTTCCCTCCCAGTCTGTCCAATGTCAAATCTTCTGCTGAAATTTAAGACACGCGACTTCCAAAGGCTCGAAGACACTGCACGTCTGTCTGTGTGTGTGCACTCGCACATGTGCACGTGTGTAGCGTGTCGGCAGCGGAGGTGAGACGACTGAACACCTGCTCTCATTATGGCATCATTTCCATTAGGTGCGCTATGATCTTTTCTGGGAGGATTTTGGAATCACTTCCATTTAGAAATTCACATGAGTGCTTTGGGGCCACAATTATCAGCATCCCTCGAAGTCTGCCTGGAATATGGCTTCCTTGCCCTGCAATGCCAAGTTTTTTTTGGTTAAAACTGTCTGAGAAAAGAAACACTTAACTGAAGATCAACTCATGTTCCCTGCCAATGAGCTGATTCCATTTTCTCTGATGTGTAAAATGTGCTCTTGTTCATTTTCAATAATTAAAAGAGACAACTTTAGAGGGAAAAGTAAGCAAAAAATGCTGTCTTGATCATCTAAGAGAGGCAGATGTCTTGGCCAGATTTTGTCCCTTACGGTAGCCTGTGCGTAATGAAATTGGTCCTTATCCTGGTCCCAAGGACTGTCAACACCTGCCCGTGCATTGGTGATACATTCCCTTCAACGAGTTAAAAATCTACACAGCCTCGAGTATTTAAGTGTTTCACAATTTGGCCTCTCTAGTATGGACCTCAGAGAAGTTTCAGGGACCTTTATCTGATGATCAGCCCCAGAGTGTCACATGCGGAGACATCTGTGCCAATGATGGGAAGTAGATGGGGGTCGGGGGGTGCAGAGAACCACGTTAGGTGGAACCCAGGCCTTTCTGGGGCTCCTGCATTCAGTTGACGGGCCCAGCAGCTGCTCTGGGGTGGAGCCTTCTTCTGTCTGGGGTGAAGTCTTCCTTCTGCGAGTACTTCCCGCACCCTTGCTTGCCAGTTCTTGCACTTCTCTGCGGATTTACCTTCAAAACTACCCAGAGAGCTGTTCCTCCAAGAGCTGTGTTTCTCAGGCTATGCAGAGTGTGAGATCGCAGAAGAGAAACGTGCTAAAATAAATCCTGCATGAATTTGAGATGCAGGAAGGCATCTGAGGCAGTTAATGTCACACCCGGGTCCCGGACAGCCAGTTCCAGACAGGCAGCTTCACGCCTCCTTATGCTTCCACCAGATACGAGGAGATGGTTCCAGGCCCCGTTCTGCACTAAGGGGGAGCTGCTTTCTCTTCCTTGGGACACAATGTCTCCAGGCCTTGCAAAAGGAGAGATGGAGGCAGGAGAAGGAGCATGGAGCTGATTAATCAACATGAGGGAAAGATGGAGGGGTCTGTGACCAGTTGACCCCGAATTCCATAATAAGGGTTCCTTGCAGCTTGTATGGTCTTTCTGTTTCATAATGTGCCGTTCACTGTGTGTATGTTTTAATTGCAATTATTCCTGTCAGGTTGGTTAAAATTTACAGCGTAAAACAATAAACAGCTTCTCCTAAGGACGAAAAAAATGAAAAGCAGAGTGACTTAGTGTTTCTAGGTGCGAACTCCAAGCCTGGCCTTCTGTTTATGGGAGAGTCAGCAGAGGAAGCCGCCGAGACTGTGCAGAAACTATGAAGCACCCTTAAATCATCTTGCAGGCTTTGATGAACAAAGGCTTTCTGCCCCAGCAACGGTGCTGAAGGATTTGTGCACCAAAAATCTGAATACTACTGGGGAAAACTCTCGAGCCATTTTGATTGTCCTTGCTTGAAACAGACGGAGGGAGAGGAGGAAGAACAGGGCTGTATTTTTCCTTCTCTCTGTGTGCATCCATCTCTGAGGGCTGGAGCCCTGGGTCTTATGTTGCTCCCATCAGACATAAATAAGAAGGAATTCCAGAAATGCTAGAGTGATTCATTGTAGGATGGATGGACTCAGAATCACCGAAGGAAATAATAGAGGATGAATGACCAGACCAAAATTCAAGTGGGACATGCAGAAAAGGTCTTACATGATCTCTAGGACCACTAACCTGACAGCATGATCAAGTCACACTGGGTCACACCCTAGATGTGGCCCTGCACCATATTGGATTCTCTCTCCGATTCGCCACACCTGGTGATATTCACATATCTTGCCATCAGCTGTCAGACGCCCTGGATGGTTTGCAGTAACAATAAAACTGAGTCTCAGGTCAAGGATTTTGAGTCCGGAAACTATTGGTTGGCCATATGGTTTAAATTATTCTTTTTCTGTGTGTCTGGAAAATTAGTGGGTGTCTAACCTACCTAGAATGTAAGTGTAGGCATTTCCTGGTAAAATCACAGGATGAAGCTGTTCCAGCATCGTATAATTTATTTGTCTAACAGGCTGTCACTGAGCTTAGATATTTAGAAAAACCTCACTATGGTGTGATAGCTTCTAGATAGAGTATTAAGGAGATGTCCTTCAGAACAAGCCCTCCAAGGAGCCAGAATACACATTACAGATGTGGAAATTAAAATGTTGAATGGTTTTATTGAGCAAGCTGTAAAAATGGTATCTCTCGTATTGTAATTAATTCAATAATTTACATAATACCTTATTCCAGAAACATTTTGTCAAAATAACAAAGCATCATATACTTCACAATAGAGAACATGAGTTGACAATAAATGAGACAAAGCAAAAGGAAAATAATGTCTTAGGCGGGAAAAACAAATTCAATTTCTTAGAAACTTGGAAGTATTAGTTAAATTACCACTTTGAATATGATTTGGAAAGGCAAAGCTTTTTCTTTTCTTTTTTTTTTTAAACAATCCCCAGTTTTCCATCGTTTGGCTGATGCACCTCTCACTACCTGCGCTGTGGAGAGTGACCTGGGATTGTGCGGGCCTTACCTGCAGCGATCGCAGCTCAGAGTGGAAAGGGTTCCCCTCGGGGAGCTATCTGAGGACACAGCTCTCATCTGTCTTTTGGAGACAGTTCTCTCCTCATCTGGAAATCCAGTTGGAAGCCAGTCTCTGCTTTTGATAAGGTTCACGTTCTAACATTATCTTCGTTGCTGAAGGTGACTATAATTCCTAGAAACAAAAAAAGAGTCATGAGACAAACCTACCTAACATTTCCTGGAAGTTGTGTTAGGTTTTAAGAGCAGTGATTTGTGGTCATCGTTTGTAGCTCGTGTGCTGACTGTAGCAAAACTGTGCGCCAAGCGATTCCAAAATCTTTTTATATAAAAAGCAGCCTCATTGAAATAAGGGTATAATCTCCTCAGGTAACTACTGGGAAAGGGAAAAACATGTCCCCTATTATAACAAAAAACATGTCTTGAAGGTCAGTCACAGTTTTATAGCTCTTCATGACCCTTCTACCAATAGCTGGATTTAGTTCATTGGCCTCAATAGTAATTACTGAAGAAATTTCTCCCGTGTCATTTCTTTAGCTGTGGTTTTTTTTCTGATTGTCTTCCTGGTTTACAGCTTTCCTTTTTTGGAATGACTTTACTCTCTTATTTGTGTCTTTCGTTGGTTTCTGTAGTCTCCGCTGTGATTCTTGCTTTTGTTGGTTATTAAACTAATTTGAAGATTTCTACTTAATAAAAGTCTAAATTAAATCAGATCAATATTTTTTATTACAACTTTTAAATTATTTATATTAAAATTTATTTTAAAAGCTTTAATTCTACCACGTTACCCTTTCAAAATTACCACCAATTTCCTTCCCTTTTGTATTTTTCTATCTGAGAAGTTAAAAACAGATTAGTACATAGACCTCCTAATTAGTCATTTTGAAATATCTTTGCTTTCCAAACAGTAGTTCAAATGTATGATTTAAGGCTGGGCCTGGCAGTGCACACCTGTAATCCCAGCACTTGGGAGGCTGAGGCAGGAGGAGTGCCATGAGTCCAAGACCAGCCCGAACTACATAGCAAGACCCTGCATCAAAAAAAAGGGGTCTGGGGGTTTAGTTCAGTGGTTAGAGTGCTTGCCGAGCAAGCGCAAGGCCCTGCGTTCGATCCCTGGCGCCAGAAAAAAAAAGAAAGAAAGAAAAAGAAAAAAGAGGAACAAAAATCTATGTGACTTATACAAATAATGTCCCTATTATAATAAAAAAATTATGTCTTTAAGGCTACAGTTTTATAGCTTCTTGTGACAAATTTTTGGATGCTCTGACTCTGGCTTCAATTATTGGTTGGAGCACAAAACCACTGCTCAAGGCCATGATTAAAAGTTGGACAGAGCTCAGATCTTCAACTGTTTTTAGCATGCAGGCAGCCAGGTTTAAAATGTCTATCTTTGGCGAGGTATTATCTTCATAGTCATCAATCAGGAAAACTCACAGATGTCCAGAATGTTTCAAAGTCCCTCTCAGTACTAAATTCATTGTAATGTTCTGCTTTAAGACAAATGAAGATACATTCAGATGGTGCACACCGAGGGCTGCTCAGCTCCCCACTCAAGTCCAACAGAGAGCTTGTGTCCTCAACATGTGAGGGGCGCAGGCGCAGACCGGACCCTTTCTGACACCCTTGATAGAACTCGCCGGTGACTTCCAGTCATACCAACCACTTCCTGCGCTCTGGAAACTCTGAGCTCGAAAAGATTTTTACTACAGTATCTGGAAGCGAAGACATCTGGTTTCTGCTGGGGTGGCAAGGAGAGCAACATTGTCTTTCTGCCTTACACCAAAGTAAGAGAGGACAGAGCCCTGATATATAAGTGTAATAAACAGCAGGCAGAGGGAAGGAGGTAGTTCCCTGTGGTGTGTTCAGTGAATTTTATGATAAACTTTCATCTGCAGAAAACATATTAGCTCTCACACCAAGTGTCAGAATCTCAAGAGGGAGTTATCGGACCTTTTCACCATGCTTTTTGCTTTGACATCTACTGGGTTCAGCTCAGACAACTAGTTTATCAGTAACACATCATAGCCAATTAATAGGTACAGATAAAACCTTCCATAAATATTCATTACATCTCATTACTACAGATTAATGAGATATTTTAAAATTAAGCCTGTTCACATTTGATGCTGAGAATCTCGATGCTCTGAGATAAATTACGATTATGAAAACAGTTCAACTCATTATGCCAATCTTTTAGAAGCTGTTTTAGTAACACTTTGGTTAAGGACTGACTACTATTACACCTGATTTTAGCAATAATGAGAAATTCTTACATCTCTGCCCTTCTAAACTTCTTTAATGCCACTTTATTCTTATGCAATATTGCAAAGCAAAGAACTTTATATGTAGCATTTATAATGCACTTGAACAGATTGGAGAAGTTGTCCCTGACTGTATGCCGTAATAAATCCACACTTGAAACCAAGTAAGATTTGCCTTCTACACAAGTACTCAGTTTGGCTTTTTCATTTGCATTGGGAACTAGAGCAAATACACAGTCCAAGATTTTTCAAGGAAATAAATACATAGAGTTTAAGATGAATTTTATAAACCAGTTAGAACTGGTTTCGCCCTCTTGATATGTTACAGGGTCTCCAAAGTGCCGTGGAGCAGGAACCAAACGATCTAAAATTCAAGGTAAAATCTGTCATTGGAACACCCCAAATGGTGGGGCCTTTAAGAAATGATTAGGCCAGGAGGGGCCCACTTTTATGGGTGGATCAGTGCGCATGCCGATGACCGTGTCCAGCCCTGGCTTGTCCTGCCAGGGTGACATGTGCAAAGCAGTAAGGGACTTGAAGGAGGGGTAGGGGATTGTGTTTCAAGTATTGCTCAACAATGTAAAATTATATTTTCCCACAGTTTAAAACTATTTTTATCTAGATTTCAGAAGCGTATTAAAACAATTCACATTTCTATAAAAGACAAACACTTGTACGGTAAATCATAAAACATAATGGAAGATATATTTCTTTAATGTGACATTTTGACATAAAGGGAACTTGCATAAATATAAAGCAAAGTCATCCAACAAATGTTAATTTTATAACCTACTTTACTCTGCCCGAAAGCTCAGGATGCATATGATCAATTGGAGGCTGTATCAGTCATGTTTGAAGATTTGCATCTCGCCTGACATGTGCATGTTTTATTCATCTGCTTGGAATTGAATTATTTTTCCTAAAATTCTTTTGCTTCTCTGAATGTGTTTTCCTTATGTCCTGAGGTATAATGGAATCCAACAGTCTCCTAAACAAGAGTCTATAAACTAAAAATAATTGACAAAATACCGCAATATTATATGAAATTCATTACACGCAATAAATGGTAAATAAATGCCTTGAAAATAACTGATGAAATAATCTTGCATAAACAATGGATGCAAATTCTTTAAATCACGTATGATTCCAGACTTTATGCTCTATTTTTAGCACATATCACAGAAGCATTTATAATAGCTTCGAGATCAGCTTGTCCAACACCCTCACTGTGTGCGTGTGGCACATGCTTGGGCTACTCTCTGAATCCACACACAACAATGAATCCAGAGGAGAGGTGGATTCATTGTTCCTTGTTATGTGCTTGAAACTCGGAGCTTTGAGTGTAAACAAGAGTGAAGCTGAAAGCTGAATAGTCTCCACTGAGCAGATTTGCACGAATCTGAGTGCCCTGGGATCCCTGGGGTACTTAGGAACATCAGGATCATTCTCTTTTTGTGTTATTTTTTTCTTCACTTTTCTGGCCCCAGATTTGTAAATACTGTCACATTTCAGCATGACACAAACTCAACTTCTAACCCAGGAAAGAACGCTAACGCCAAATCTCATTCTCTTTCTGCCTCTCTCGTTTTCTCTATATGGATGTATATGTCATGTTCCACTGAAAACAGTGCATCCTTGCCTGTCCCTGGAGGCACACACAGGTATGCCTGCACTCACCCAGAAACATAGGAGAGACATGATTTCAGGCAGGCTGACTCATAAGCAATGGTTCTTTTATTAGAGATTAGAATTCCAACACGTACATTTAACCATGTGGGCCTTTCCCGCTTTGTTCTTGGCTGCTGGTTGAAATTCAGCCCCTAGGGTGTTGAACTGCTTGAGGGTTTTGAGATGCCACATACCTTTGTCATAAGGTACAGTAATAAACACAGAACCTTTGGGAAATAGGTGAGACTCACCCACCCACCCATAAGCTGTAGCCCTCAGGTGTAGACAGCCTTTCTTTCACACACACAGAGGTAAGGACATCAGTGAGCAGAAAGCTCTTTACGAGCGACACGAGCACATGTAGTATCTTATACACGTGGGCTAACACAGGAGGCAAAGGGACTTCTGCCTGGTGTTTTTCTGTTAGCATCTCCAAAGTCAGCCCTTGAGCCCCCACACACAGAATCATGAAAATCATTCCTAAAAATTAAATAATTTCATTGAAGGTTTATGATCTTATAGGGCCACATTCCTAGCTGTCCAGGGCAGCATGGGGACAGACACACCTGGCTTAACATGCCCCATGGCTGATGCCAAGTTCCGCCAGGACAGGCTGGCAGTTTATCAGAACAGCTGTCTTACAGCATGTCCAGGTCACAGCTGTGGCTTCTGGGCTTGGCACCGTAAGAAAAGAACAGAACAGGAAGAATACAGAGAATTCACACCACCTATCATATTATCGAGGGCAGAAGCAAAACGGGCCACCAGATGCACGCAGCTAATTGTAAAGAAATAACTACAGGGCTCTGCTTGACCCCCAAAGAGGCTAAAAATATATGGAGACATAAAAGATGCCAAATGAGAACAAACTCACTCACATTACCCTCATGCTTGTCTTTATTCTTTTACAAACACACACGCGCACACACACACTTTTTTTTTCTTTTTTTAGTTTTTATTTTTATTAGTCCATGTTTGTGGTGCATAATGACTACATTCCTTGTGTGGTGTTGGTACATGCACATAACACATTTTAATTCCTTTTTCATCCCCTCTCCAGCTCGTAGTCCTCTTCCCATTTGCAGAAGATCTATCTCCCTATTTACTATTATCTATTTATAATTTTGCTCTTTGTGTGTACTTTTGCTTTCTCATATAAGTGAAACGATGTGATATTTAAGCTTGCACGTCCGATTTATTCCACTTAACATGACGGCCTCAAGACGCACCCCTCTTCCCTTTCCTTTTCCCTCCCTTTCAACTTCTGTCAAGCAAAACTGTCGTGGTGACTAAATTTGTAAGTTAGTTAAAGGTCACAAGATACTGACTCATGTCCAAACTCAGAGATATATATATATATATAAGAAACTGTAGACCTTTGTAGGTATTTGGATCCCTTTGGGGGGAAAAGGTCACCAGCTTCATGTTTTCCAGGACACACAGAGACCTCTGGTTCTTGACACTATCACAGACACTACTGTGTGCTTTCGTAAATTCAGTTATGTTAGACTGCCTAACTTCATTTTAAGACACTTTCCGCTAAGAATACCTGTTGAATTTCTGCTTCCTGTATTGAGTGCTGTTTTTTCCATTCCTCAAATGTTGATACATCTATTTTGAAATCCAACCTTTTGATAAATATTCATATTTTGTCCTGCTGTATTTTCAGCATAAATAATAATAAAAATCAGGCATGAATAAGCAAACATAATAAAGATTTTCCCATAGTCTATATTTCAGAGATCACAGACACTTCCTTAAACTAAAGGCTGGCAATGAAGTAGGAATGTGTACTGTGCAACTTCACTGGAGGATGTGTGCGCGTCAACGCTGTCTTAAATTACAGAATGTGGTGGGACCTCTCCAGCAGCTATGGCGTTTCTGTATCTGAACACATAAGACCATTTGGTTAACCGGCATGCATAAAATAAGGCAATCTATTTGATAACCAATAAAATTTAGCTTCAAAAATAAAAGATCTGATCACTTAGCCAAACTATGTATCCTGAAAAAGAATTACTGATAATTCAGTAGAAACTTTACAAGGTGACACTACAGGGTAAGACAGTCTTAAAATAGCAAATATGATTTAGTGAGATAAACCAAACACTAAAGCTTACTGTGGAACTAAAACCAGATTTCAGTGGTGTTTGAGGAAGTTGTTTAGCCCCAAAGGAGGTGAATGGGAGCTTTTTTTGTAAGCCTCGAGCTTTAGGTTCTGGACATTGGCAAGCCCTGACAGGGTAGATTTAGTGCTTGTTATATGTGGTGATAAAACTTTACTGTGTCAAGTTGATTGGCTTTGAGATCCACAGGGGATGGGTCAGCACACTTCAGGGTGTGTTTGGTAAGTCATAGAGGGTGACCTGGGGGTCACTATCTAGTCGCTGCCCCTTCCTCTCTGTCACTGTCCTTCTGCTCTGCTTTCCGGCCACCATGAAGTATCTTTGCTCCACCACACCCTTCCACCATGATGTTCCCCTTTTGAAGCAAGCTGACCATGGACTGAAAGCCCTATAACTATGAGCCAAAGTTAATCTCTCTTTCTTTAAATTGTGGGTGTTGGTTACTGTGTACCAGGGATGAAAGTTGAATAATACATTAGATATTTCAACTGCAAAATGAGAAATAAAATGATGTTTAAGGTAGACAGTTACCACAGTGGAGAAAAATGGGTAAAAGAAGAAAGAATGAAAGGTAAATGCCAAGTCACAACTTGGGGAAGGCAGCATTTAACTGAGCCCCGGGAAGGAAGGAAACAAAAGGCTCTTCCTGCTGTCTCACACGGGGTCCCTTTCGCCTTCCGGGGTAAGTAAGTCTTCACAGAAACCACAATGGAACCAATAAAAACTTGAAACTTGAATGATTCTCATGAGGTTTTTGTTTTTTCAGCTAGTTTAAGATTGGATTCGCTATAATTTCCCCACAGAGTAAACACTATTCGATAGAGAGAGGAGTTAGTTCAGGGAGAATATTAGGCTCATAGAAACATTGCAATTTGCTATTATGTTGTGAGGGGAAATTACATGGAATGAGAAACGTATATATATTTGTGCCAGTGTGGAGATAATGGGTGTGGCCTTTCAGGTGGTACCAAGACTGTTAGTGTTTTGTGAGGGTTCTCAAGTGTCATCATGCTATGCAAATGTGCTTGCTAGGGGCAAAAGCTAGAGGATTGTAGGGTCATACAGATAGGATGGCTTCTGGAATTAACGAGCTTAATAATATAATGTTTGTCCTATATTTGTTCCAAAGAAATATCAGTAAGGTTTTAAATATTTTAATAAGCTACACTCCTATGTTGACAGTGGACAAATAAGATTTTTTAATACGTATTTAGGTTATGTTGGCAGAGATGTTTCTAAATTTATAATTATACACACATTTGATTATACTGAGTTCATAAATGCAGAGTTAAGATCACTGTCAAACAACTAGTTTGTGTATTTTCCCTTTACTTTTTATAATTAAAGTGCATCTAGATTAAATTGAGTGAGAATAGAGATGGACAGCTTCCACATTAACTTAAGAAAGTGAATCATCATAGATAGGAATTGGAGATAACAACTATCTTCCATCACTGGTCCTCAGTAAGCAGATTATGTAGCCAATTCTGTTCATTTTATCTTTTTAATAACAAACATGTAAAGCCTGTAAAAACTTCCTAATGTTTCAGACATCTGCCATGACGCATGGACACAATGGGAATTAACAAACACTCAAATATTTGTCCGATACTAACCAAGTCTCGGTGTGCATATTTTATCTCAGAACACAACAGTAATTCATCTTTCGAAGTTCAAAAGTTATTGCTATGAAGCATGTAAAGTCAAGACTTGTAGATGAGGGCCATACATAACATCCGGCATATAGAATGTGCAAATGTTCATTTTAATAAATGAAAAAAGAGTGCAGAAGTGTTGGTAGGCTTGAACTTGCGATCTCCTGCCCCCTACAGAGCATGGACCACTGAGGCTGCTTATACTCTTTTTGAGGTTTGTGAACCCCTCTTTTCCCTCATGCCCTACATGAGTAAGTAATTATGTCATAAATACCCTAAGACCCAGCTGTGGGTTTATTCTGCTGTATTTGCCAACACTGTTTGGGTTACTCTAACAGATAGCATTGGGCATATCTGTCATTAGTTAAATATGGAATTAGTTAAATTAGTCATTGGAAAATATTAGTTAAATTAGTCATTGGAAAATATTAAGACGGAAATGAATTGATCATCAGAGCTATAATACAATTATGTATGTGATTGCTAATATCAAAAATTTAATGCAAATGTTCATCAAGTGTCTCCCTTCTTCAAAGAGCAATTCTTGCAATAAGATTAAGAAGAAATATATTTTTGGCATGGTTAAATTCCAGATCCTCTTTCAACTCATTCAAAATTACTTTTTCTAACTTTATTTTTGTGAAATTCATGATTGCACACAGCCAAAGCCACAATAAAGGTTTTCCAACATTGGAGTCTACAGTCTAATTGTAAGTGGTGCCTCAGTTTACAAACTTAATTCTTTCCACAATTCTGGTAGCAAACCGAATTGGACGAGAACTGAATCAAATTTCCCCAGAAGGTCAACATTGAACATTCAACTCAACTTCTTTACTTCCCGGGTCTCTGATGCTTCCTATTCATCTGGGACCCTGATCAAATGTTCCTGCCCAAGCAGTTCCCTTGTGCAGTTTAGAATTTCCTACAAATTAAACCATTTCAGTACTCTTTGTGTCTGACTCCTTTGCAAAGAAAACATTTTTGAGATTCATATATGTTGCAGCCTGTATCAACTTACGTCTTTCTTTTTATTTCTTGAGACTGTATTTTGTAGATTTATTGCAGGACTCTTATCCATTCATCTGGTGGTGCAGATTTTGGCTATTTCCATTTTGTGTTATGATGAATAAAGTTCTTAGCAACATTCACCTACAGGTCTGTATGTGTACATTTCACTTTTCATGGGTAAATACCTAAGAGTGCAATTATAGCATCTTACGGAAGATGGATGGAAGAAGCTGTCAGAAGAAACTGTCACAGCGCTCTCTAAAGTGGTGTGTACCATTTTATGTTTTCACCAGCAAGAAAGGAGAGTTCTTTGTTTTACTTTAGAACTTTCGTTGATGGACAAAAATGGAGATGATCTAGCTTGACAGTAATGATGGAGACAACAAATATAAATTACCCGGCACTGTCCCAGGTACAGAAGTATATTTCAACTGGTACATTTTTCTCCATTATTCACAAGTTTAGGAAATACTGCTAAGAGAATCTAAATGCACACAGTGGAGTTAATAATTGCAACAGAGACACTCTCTACCCTGTGGAACAGGTGATTGTCACTGAGCAATGTTGCATCTATCTGCCTGTCTACTGCCTCAGTTTCTCCACAATGATTATTCTTTTAGTTGTAATATTAGCTTATTACTAAAGAGCTGGATAATATACTTATGCTTCTATTAGGTATATGTGTATTTGAATCAGAAACGTTGGAAGGTTAAAGTTATTCTACACAACCAAAGTGCCAGATGTCCACGGGCAAGAAACAAGTTGTGCTAACATTCACTCATAACCAAGGGAAACTACTCTGATGGAATGCTAAACCCAGAGACCACTATTATGTGCCATTCAAATATTCTGCTCATAAATAAAATAGTATAGAAAGAATCATCAATATATTCCAGTGCTATAATATTGGCATGCAAAAAATCTTTTAGTACAGTCCAAAAATAATGTAATTACCAAGTTATTTATGATTTTGTATGTGTAAAAATTAATTTTGACATGATTATCAATGCATATTCTGTTTTCTTTCTTTTCAGGGGAGTTAACCTTTCAATACCTAAAAGTCCAAATTCAGTGAACCTTTCACAAGCTTAAATAGTAATCTTTTAGACATTTATGCAAGGATGTTTAAATGCGTGCTTTTACTATTGTGATTAGCAAGATGCACATTTTCCTCTCAGATGATTTTCTTTCCATTTGATATATTTCTGAACAACTAATTTCAATAGACCTGCTTCTTTTCCTTTGTGATTTTTTATAAGCAATTAGAGTTTCTAAAGAACAGAATAAATGCAAAATAATCTACTTCTAGGTCACAGATCTTTGTCAAATGGAATTATATTTCATCTTTACAAGCACTAAATATCATTAGATGAAGGAAGAAACACTGAAGAAATGAACTTCATTTAAGGGCACAATTTTAATAGAAATTATGTTCCAGCTCTGATTACAACACACTGCATTTTAGCACACGGTGTACCAGGACTGCACACTAAGTATCTTCCATTTATTTTTTAGCTTCTGGGAACACTTGAAAACTGAGAAAATAATTTGCAAACCTTCAAATCTTTGGTGCATGAAAACTGGAAAATTTTTCTCTCATCTTTTCTTCTACACACACACACACACACACACACACACACACACCCCATACTATTCAGAGTTTTGAGATTTTATTATTTTATTATCAGTTCTTCATTTAGGAAACAATTTAAAAATTAATAATTCCCATTTTTCAGTTTTCTGGATAATCCTCCAGAATCAGTTTGGGTAGAAAGATACTTTATTGTTTAGTCTGTGTAATGGGATGTATTTAACATGTAAATTTCAGTGTCGTTTTCAATATTTTGAGATAGGCTAAATTTAGCTTTTTAACATGCAATATCACTTTCATTTTGTCATGAATCAGCATCTAAATGACTTGAGATTAGAAGTGCCTACGATTACACCACTTACACACCCTTGCCCATGCATTACATGTGACATGCGTATATAGCTGCATATACATAAACTTCTGTAACCCTAAAAACATTATATTTTCTGGACTAATTTCTCCTCACATTTTTGTCATTCTTCTAAGCCATGTCAATTCATTCTTTGGAGATCACTGTTGCCCAGTATTTTAAACTTATCATCGTTGTCATTCTAAATCAAGGTGAACATTCACCTTTCCATACCTTGAGGAAGAAATGACTGGCACTAAGAAGAAAGGATCTCACCTATCTGTGTCCATCTCTTTATAATTTCCAACCCTAGAATCATAAAAATTACGGGTTCGATGCACTGTCTATTAGTAGCTACATGACAAACATGTGTTGTCTTTGAAAAATCTTTCTGGGACTCTTTTCATGTAGGAATGAGAAAGATGACGTTATTAATTCATATTTGTTATCTAGAACCTGACAATGTGGTTCTAAGCCTTGATAGACCTGAGCCCTGCCATAAATTAGAACACTGATAGGGCTGTTAAACAATGTCATAAAATAATATGGGGCCCAAACCAGGACAATGTCGCCATGGGGGTTAGAGGACTCGCCTTAGAAGAGGGAAAAGTAAATAACACTTGGCGATTACATTTTGAAAGTGACTGGCAAGAAGGAAGGAAGAATGATGTTCATGGCAAGATGGCGGTCGGCTGGGTGAGAATGATATTCATCAAGAGGGGCGACAACAAGAAGTATGGTGTGGTACGTAAAACTGTAATTTCAGTTTCAGTTATTGTAGGTTTCACATATTAAAAAGTGGAGTTAAAACGGGTTTTTAAAAAGTGGGGATGCCCAGAATGTGATTCAGTAAAAAATCTGTGACTCAGGAAGAGGGTAGATAAATAGAAATTATCCAGTTTCAAAGATGGAGACTAACGGAGAAGAAAAATGCAGAGAGAACAGCAGAAAACATGGGTACAGGTGTGCAGTGATAAATCCAGCAGAATAAGAGGGACAGAAAAGGAAAGAATAAATGTTTCAACAACCATGATAAAATGACCCAAATTTGATAATAAATACTAATCTAAAAAAACAATAAAGCCAACCAAACCCAAGCAAGAAAAATCCAAAGAGAACCACACTGAAGCGCATCATATGTAAATAATGGTAGTTGAGGATGCAGAAGTTGGGGACAGCAACAAACTGTGTCCTTCAACAGTAACGTCCCAAGTGACAGACATTTGAATAAATTATCAAAGTGCAAAGTTTGTATGTGAAAAGTATAAACATGATGGAGACAATCTCGAAATTATTTAAAGTACCTAGGGGTGATTATGCTTATAAAAACAAAAACTCACAAATTTATTCAAAAGACAATTCTCCACCAAAAGATGTACAAATTGAATGTGGTGCCTTTCACAATCCCACAAATGATTTTATATAAATTAACATATACTCCTAAAATTTATACAGATATTAAAAGGTTCTATAATATCTAGAGCAAATCTTAAAATGAAGAACATGAACAGGGTGTGGTTGTTCAACTATATTCCCAGCACTTTAGGAGCTGAGGCTTAGGCAACTTAGTGAATTAGCAAGGTCTTCTTTCAAAATAAAAAGAACTGAATATAGGTCAATGCAAAGGCCGCGGGGTCAACATCAGTAGCCCCCCCACATGATGAAGGACATGCTTAAAAGACTTGTCCTACCCAATTTCAAGATGCATGGTCGAGCTATGTAGCGAAGTCAGTATGGCACAGCTTTCATTCTGAACTTACAATCTTCATAGTTATGAGAGAATAAATTTGAGTTGTTCAAGACACCAAATTTGTGGTACCTTGTTACAGTAATCCTTGTACACTAATCCGTGTCATGCATCTGATAAGTGACTCATGTAGGACAATTCAGTAAGGCTTGTGTCACTAAAAAAGTAGACAAATCCTCAAAATGAAAAACGACCAAGAAACTTGAGTAAACAGTTCTCTACAATGACCAAAAATGATATGAACACATGATTCACATCACTTATTTTGGGGAAATGTAAACCAAAACCACGATAGGCTACCCCAGTAGTCCTATTGGGATAGACAGACAGCAACATGAACTAGCAGGGAGAAACTGGAAGCAGAAAGATTCTAATGGAAAACAGTCCAGTCACCTTAGAAACCATTTCTTTAGTTAAAAATATATATATATAACACACATGTCAGAACAAGTCTGCTTTAGGAGTCTACTGAGTGAAAAGTGATGCCCACAAAAAGACAAGTACGCAAATATCTGTAGCAGCATTATTCATAATAGCTAAAGAGTAGCCAGCATACCCACGTTTGTCAGGCAGTGAGAGGATAAACACAACGCGGCACAGCCACACTGCGGAAGACTGTGCCACATTAGAAGGGGTGAAGGGCTGACGCACACCACATCATGAATGAGCATTGGGAACATTACACATTGAGTGAAAGAAGCCAGGAGCAAAAGACTTTGCTGTATGGTTACATCTGTAGGAACTATCCAGGGAAAGAAGAGAGAAAGAAAGTAAAACAAGGGTATAGAACATGGTTGAGAGAGTGTTAGAAGCACAGTACTTTAAAATTTAAGCTTAGTAGCAAGATCTAGAAATCAGCAAGGGCCTTATAAATGAAGTCATCAAAGAACGCTGTGATTGTTTAAATCAGAAGAAACACATTACAGTAAAACACACGTTGCCATTCATCCCCCTCATAATCTTCCCTCTCACTTGGAGTCCTCTTTCATGAGTGTCTTTAGTTGAACTGTTCTGGCTACCTTGATGCCTTGAATCAATTCAATACATCTCCCTTTCACGGTCATTTTGACTTTGGGGAAGAGCCAGACGTCACAGGATGTCAGAGCTGGCGAATAAAGCAGGTGAGGACACACGGTGATGTTTTGAGGGGCCTGCCTTTCCATAGGATGGCACAGGGCAGCCGTATTTCCGGCTCTGACAAGGTCTAAGGTGCAGTCACTGGAGACACGCAGACATGGAGATAGACTGTGGGAACCCTGGTCCTGGGCAGTGTGGAAGTCAAAAGGATACAGAGTTAACTAGGATATTGTCGAGTTTTGGAAAAACTAGAATACTGCATTAAATGTCTGAGCAATGACTTCTGGATTTAGGCCTCTGATTTCTTCCCCTCTCGACAAACATTGACTTGAAGGGTTCCATGATTTTGTTCTCTTGCTTGCCTGTTCTGAAAGGCTTTCAGTACAGATTGATCCCCTAATCCCACACCTGGCTAGCCTATAAGCAGGGGCACCTCAGTGCTACCTGCCCTAACTTTGCTCCACATATGCTGCCCATCTTCCAGCTGATGTGAGTCCTGACAGATCTTCTGATTTGGGTTTCTCCATCTGGCTGTGGAGATTAGTGACACCTGAGCCTTGACTGGACCGCTTAGTAGAAATTCCAGGTGAGTACTATCTCCAGGTAACTGCATGAAAAAGTTGTATAGCTCAATTCTCATTCTGCACAATTTTCTTTCTGCTTGGAACTGGCTGTCTACTACATATAAGTAAACAGAAGTATCTACAATATGCCAGAGCAGTTTCCCACTGCACAAAACAATGCCCATTTTTATATAAATGTTGGACTTCATTTTAATGCTTTCTAAATTATAGTCTACAGCAAAATCGCACACCAAGACATGTTTCTGAAGAAGACCTGTAATACTTAGAAAACCACCAGGCAAAGAATACTGAATCTTCAATAATCAGATTCTTGCACTGATTTAAAATAAATATCGGGGACAGTAATGGAGAAGCACAAACTCGTGGATTTTATTCACACAGCTAGTGGAGAATCATTTACGTGCATTTTCTTTGGTAAGGCATGATATAAAGCATCTACCTTTTCTTACCAGTTTGTTTATGTTAGCCACAATGGGAACACGTCTAAGAGTACAGTTTGCAGAACTTCTTTGCTGCACGCTCTGAATCAGACTCCCTGGCCTGTATTTATGGAAATCAGAGAAGTGTGGGATGTGAGAAAGCAAAGAAGAAAAATATCCATTTCCTATTCTGTGCACATTTGAGCATGGTTGGAGTGTGGCCTCTGCTAGGTTCCCGGCTGGAAGCTTGGTCTCCAGGGCAGCAGACTTTGAAAGTGTAGAATCTAAGAAATGGAGTCCAGTAGAAGGTGGTTAAGTCTCAGAAGGATAATAGAATCCTCCTGGGACCCAGATTTCCTGGAGAGTAGATTGCTATACACAGAGCAAGCTGGCCCTCAGCCTCTCTGGCTTCCTGATCACTCTGTGTTCTGTTCTCCTGCCGTTCACTCCACTGATGTAGCCAGAAGGTCCTAACCAGGGCTGAGCGGATGTGGATGCCACGCTCTTAAATCTCCAGTGATTCCATGCTAAACACACACCCAAGCACATGCACACGACAAGAAGTAGATGTCTCTTTCCATGCTACCCTCAGAAGTAACTACATTAGAAGGTCTCGCGAGATATTCTCTGTGCTTTTGCAAACACAGATAGGTGTGCTTTGTGGATGCAGGTGTGTGTTCATTTCCCATGTTTTCGTTAACAAATGACCATAACAAAGTGATTTAGAACAACAGAAATGTACAGTAGTGCAGTTCTGGAGGCCAGATGTCTGAGAATAAGTCACTAACCAAGAAAGCCGTGGCAGGGGTTGGGGCTGGGATACTCTCCTGCCACTTCCGGCTTCTCGTGGCTTTGACCTTTCCTTGGCTCACGGGGAATTTCCGAAATCTCCACCTCCCTCTGCAGATGGTCTTTTTCCTTCTGTTTCTGTGTCTCCTATCTCCCAGTTCTCTGTTTCAGAAAGACACTGGTCACTGAAATCAAGGTCAATCCTACATTCAAGATCAAATCAACTTCATATCTCAAAATCAGTATCTGCTTTATTTCCTTTTTTCTTTTCTAAATAAAGTCACACTCAAAGGTTCTGCAAGTTGGGACAAGGACATTTTTAGGGGACAGTTCAATTCATAAAATGTGTATGCATCTGATTATATCTATGTCCACATATAGAAACTCACACATCTGTAGTTTCGATGGCGTTCCTAACAAGAAATAAATGGAATCCTTAAATTGGGACTCTAGGAAGTGTATTTAATAGACACCTATTTGTAAAGTTCTGGGTAAGACACAAGAAAGCAGGAAAGGATAATGGGAAACTCTGGGGGGTCAAAGGGCAGAGGAATTGGCACCAGTAGTAGCAGCAAGGTGGAAGAAGTAGTTTGAAGAAAAGATACCCCCGAGAGAAGACGTTTTCTTTGACCAAGGAAGACACCTTCCGATTCCAGGATTTCTCTTTATTAGATATCAGTGTGTAAAAATGTCAGTAAGGCAGAACAAGCTAAGGGGACCCATCAAAGGACCTTTCTGATTTAAGTTAGCAAGGTGTCAATTTTATTAATATACTAATTAAGGATTTGCTGTTAAAAAGGTATAAATATCTTCCATTGCCTAAAGTAATTAGAATAAGTACTTAAACATTATGATTCTGATGTTAAATACTTACTATAAGAAAAAATAAAGAGAAGATAGAAAAATATGCTTGATATAATTTCAACTGTTGAACCGAATGACAATATTTTCTGTTGTTTACATGAATATATATGTATGCTTTGGAAGACTTTAAAACTTATTTCTTTTTGGACTAGTCCTTTAGTTTTTCATTTCACTGACAACCTAGAAATGTACTTGTGCTTCTCTGAAACATCTCTTTTGGAAAGAAAATAGAAACTTTTTTTAAATCATATAATGGCGGGTGATGTATTTTGACATTTATTCAACAATTAATTTCTAAATGGCTGTTATTGCTATATGTCACACAAAATGCTAGGAAAATCATGTTGAAGAAGTCTTCAGAGTGACCTACATCATTTGCAAATTATTCAAGGACATCACTGGGATCATTAGAAGTACAGAATCCTACCCACCCCTTTAGGTGATAAAATTGAAATACTGTATCAAAGTAAATTAATTTAAAAAAAATCTTCGGTGCATCCCCTGTAATATGTATAGAAGAATGTTGACATTTTTTTTAAAAGTGTTATAATAAAAGACACTTTGCCTTTCATCCCCCTTCAAAATATCACCTCCTACCCGCACGCACTTTGAATACACTCCTCGCATCTTCCTTGTCACTTTCTGCAGCAGCTCTGTAGTCTTCTCTCCTGAGTGTCTTTAGGAAGGAAAGAGGACCGTTCTGGCTGCCTCCATGTCCTAAAGTGATTCAAAACATCTCCCCTTCATGGTCATTTTGACTTGGGGAAGAGCCAGGAGTTGCGTGGCACCGGATCCCATGAGTAAAGTGGATGAGGACACGGCCTCATGCTTGTAAGCACCCGTCTTTCCGTTGGATGGTGCTCGGCAGCAGCATTCGCCATATTTTTATCACACCTGTATATAATGTAGTAAATGCCAATAAAAGAAGAAATAAATCTTCCATTAGACTAAATCTTCCCGTGTGTGTGACAAGACACGATCGCCAGCCCTAAGACCCCCCTGGCACGCGGTGTGCGCAAGAGGGGAGTGGGGAGAAGCGTGGCTTTTGGTCCTGAGGACACCCTCGGCCTGGATTATCGGTTGTTCTGCAGAACCCCAGGCAGCAGTCGGTCCATGCCAACGGTTCTTTATCATGCATCTTTTGAGTCAAGGATAAACGCATCTTCAAATTCAAATGGAAGAGCTCTAGTAATTTTTCTGTTTCAAGGAGAACTAATTTTTCTGGGTCAAGGTAAAAAATTATGACTTCATACCCTGACTGTACCCTAACACCCTCCATCGCATATGGACTTGTTGGAATTTAACACACAGCCAGACCGAGTTCCTTGAGCAACCATCTCTAGCCATGTGACATCGGTTAGATCACTCCTACACCCTCTCTCTACATCTCAGCTTCCTCCCCTGTGGAAGGAGCCAGGGATACCTACACTCTGCCATCTTTCTGAGCCTTCGACGATGACATTCAAGGGTCCAATATATATCTACCTGTAAAAGCTAGCTGTCCTAAAATCTTCATGTCTTCCAAACTCCCACTGAATAAAAAATTATCAATGATCTTTGAACTACCCCACTAATTATATTTGAGCAAGAATCAAACAATCTATCACCCAGATTATTCTATTAAGAAAAAAATAATCATTTTTAAATACCATTGACCAGTTAGCATAAGAAAAAGAGAAGTCAAGAGCAGAGAAGAGCTTCCAAGAACGTATACATTTTTCTACAAGGGAAGAAGTTAATAAATCATTGAAGGAGAATCCCCCACAGAAAATGTTAGAAAAGGTATAAAAGAAAAGCTGTAAGTGAGATGTACTTGGAAAGATAGTTTCTTGAGATTACCTGCCTGCTATAATATTGTTGGTGAAATGTTATATTAAAACTCTTGTGAATGTCTACTTTTTTTTTTTTTTTTAAAGCAAAGCCTGCCAAGTACTTCGTGAGCTGATGGAGATGAATTGTGTAAGCTCCAGAAAACATCTTTGGACCTAATGGGCACTCTGAGAATCCCATCCAGGGAATTTATACACAAGCAGAAATGACAATAGTCATTTATAAAGGAATATTTAGTCTTCTGTGTTTTCACAATTCCTTTGCTGTTTACCTCCTTAACTCACCAACAAACTAAGAACAGGTACTGTTGAAGAGGAAACCTTGAAATGCTTGGGAACCCCCCCAAGAAAAACACAATAGCTGTACACAATTACATGAAAAATTCAAATGCAGGATCTCTTTGTGACACTTCTTCCATTGGGAAAGGGGTCGGGAATGCCCAGCAGGCTTTTTTCACATGATTGTGTCCACTTTGAGCTCTCAGAATGTGAGTTGTGGATATGTGCATCAGCATCCTCTGGGAATTAGTGAAAAATACATTTTGGGCTCACCTCAAAGTGACCGGATGAGAACTTTTTGGGGTACTGTGTGAACAACCCCTCCAGCGGGGTCTGCTATAGATTCACATTTTAGAAATACCTCAAAATATGAGTTACCCCGATCTCTTTCACACAACAAGACTTTGTGGGAACCAACAGTCAAAGAATCTGTTATTATGAACACCCTTATTTGCTATTTTTCATTCTTCCTTCCTTCCTTGCCTTCTTTCTTTTGTATCAGTGTGTATTGAACCCAAGATCTTTGCCCTGAGCTACATCCCGATCCCTTCATTGATGCTGTTCTTATATTTTAGTTTGAGATAGGGTCTCACTAAGTTACTAAGTTGCCTGGGCAAGGTTCAAATTTGTGATCCTCACACCTCAGCCTCCCAGAGCGCTGGGATTACAGGTGTGCACCACCACACCCATCTACTTCTTGTCTTTTAATGTTGAATTTCAATAGATCCTATATTATATTTATAGAGATAAGAATAGTGTAGATATAAATTCTAGATACAGCAAAACACAGATTTCATTGCCAGTCCAAACTATGTATCATCCTAGAGAGCAGCATCGTGCCATTTTCCAAAAGCAAACTCATTTACAACCTTGTTTTGAAGAGTAATTGTATTAACAGTATTATTCAATCTGCATTATGAAAAGTTTCACCTATGAAAAAATTCCCTATGGGTGCTGTCTCAAAAAATAAAAAAGGAAGTATCTTTCTACATCAACCTTATGAATACAACAGAAAAGCTTATTACTTCTTTTATCTCAAGATTGGGTAATGTGTGTCTACAAGATGCTGACTCAACTTTTAGTTTGATATGGTGATTGAATAAATACAGAAAGTGAAGTCCTTTTTCAAGGGTTGAATTTCAATATCTTAGTATTCCTCAAAATTCCTTACCACATCTTCTTCTATTATTGGATTAAAAACAATTACTGACTATTTATACTGGACCCAAACTTTTAAACAAATACATGTCAATAAAAGCTTATAAGTGAAACAAAAATAGTACTTATGGACCGCTGAGATGATACAAGTGCTCACACTTATTTTTTCCAGAGGTTCACAAAGTTATTGCAGCTGGAAGTGAAATCAAGGCTGGGTTTGAAGGCGTGTGTGCAAGATGGAGCTTTTCAGGTGAGGGGAAGAGCATGCTCCAACAGTTGGAAAATAAGAAAGGGTGATCTCATTTCCAGAAGACGCAACAACTACATTTCTTATAATGTGCAGGAGGAAAGATGCTGTAGATGCCTGGTTCCAAGTTATCTTTTGAGGATTTGCTTGGATTTGGAGTGTAGATGACCTCCAAGAAACTGATTTTGGTATGAATGAATTAAGCGCTTTTCAGTGTACATACTGTCTTTTAAGAAAATTGAATCGCCTTATTTTTCAACAGTAGACTCTGATCTCTCCCTTGTCTTCCCTTCTCTTCTGTTCTGGTAGATCCCAAATTGTATGAAACATCTATGTAGTAGGAGCACATCCTACTATACTAGTTTTTGTCAAAGGAGGGAGATTCTTACGTACTCCACCGTTGATGTATGAGCCCGTGATGTTGCAACACAGAATGGATGGAGAAAGCGGAAGACAGAATCCTGACAAAAGACACAAAAGCCACAAGACTCAGAGCTCAGGAAGCCAGCCTTCCCGAGGCCTTTAGCAATAAATGCTCCCTGTACAAATAAGGGACTTCATAATGATCACGGAAATAAGGGACTTCATAATGAACAAGGAAATCATCTTTTATTTGATTCGCCGCCTACATGTTCTCTAATAAAGCTGGTTTGCAGAGGTGTTGTTACATTTAAAATTTGGGAGAGGTGTTACAATGCTCATTATGAAGCACATACAACACAGAATACCTTTCTCACAAAGAACTGTAATGAAGCCGGTTACTGTACCGATTGCAAGATACACTGGTGCATTTATGGGTAAAACACATCCTTATACGATAGTAACAACTTGTAGCAAGAGACTGAACCTCACGATTTATCAAGAACAACTTTTGTCCCAGACAATATGCAAAGTAGGTACAGTGCATTGTATCCATGTGTACAAC
>PVJO010024388.1:0-24460 GCA_004026905.1 Hystrix cristata | reverse complement strand
AGCTTTTTAAGAAATGTCATCTAGGAAGATGAAACTTGGGTCTCTGGTTATGATTCTGAGACCCAGGTCCAGAGTTCTCAATGGAGATCACCCTGTTCACCTGTGAGAAAAAAGCACATCAATCAAGATCCAACAGTAAGGTGATATTGATTGGGTTTTTTTGTTTGTTTGTTCACCCCTACAGAATTATGCAAGGTGAGTTTGTATCCAGGAACATTACAGTGAACTCTGAATATTACAAGTGTTTGAGTGTTTAAGAAAGCGTGTGCATAGAAAATGCCCTGAGAAATGGGCAAACATTTTCGTCTTCCCTCATAACGATGCTCTGTGTCCCTTTGTCTCTGTATGGCAACTTCTGTCAAAAACAACATTATGGTCTGTCCTAATCCACCTTATTCAATAGATCTGGCACCACGCAACTTCTGGCTCCCACGATTGGCCAGGTGTGGTGGCACATGCCTGTAATACCATCACTCAGGAGGCTGAGGCAGGAGGATCATTAAGAGTTTGAGACCAGGCTGGGCTACATAGTGAGTTCAAGGCTGGCTTAGACTACCTAATAAGACCCTGTGTCAAAAAAAAAAAAAAAAAAAGGAGAGAGAGAGAGGAAACAAACAAAATACCATAAATTGATTCAGGACATGGAGGTAGCTTCAGAAAGTGGCCAGACAATAGGATAATTGTGTGTAGAGTGATGGTGGAATATTTTGAGGGGGATTAACAATAATGTGTCTTTTACTATAATAAATTTTTAACAATTTATTCTCCATATATTTTGATTACACCTCATCTATCATGTATATAATTCCAACCACATGACATTCTAGAAAAGGTAGAAAAAGCACAGAGATCAGAACAGTGTTGCCAGAGCCTAAGGTGAGAGGGGACGAGTTGACTGCTAAGCGGCATCAGCGAATTGTGGGAGGAGATGAAACTGTTCTTCACGCTGAGCATGGTGGAGACTGTGTGCGATGGCTAACATTCACTGACCTCTACACAAGGAAAGATGAGTTTTACCAGGTTTAAATAATATCTTGATAAGCCTGACTTGACAACAGCAGACCATTCCCATACCACCTCTCCCACTCTCCAAAAATGGTTTTAACTTCTATATCAACGACAAAATGAAATGGGTCTTACACAAACTCCTTTATACCTCCTTTTACAACCAAATCCTGAAAAATCCATTCATACCCAATAATATCATCTCTTTCCTGGTGTTCAGGAGAATGAAAAAGTCTGCTGTAGCTATAAGAAGCAAAGATTTCCCTACATGCTCTGTGCGCTACACAGAGGAGATGCAGTCTTTCCTTCTCATTTTATGTTCTTGATGGGGACCCTATAACAAGAAACACATTGACAAGTGAAAAGCACCTAAATGTATCTAGTGTGGCTTTTACATGACACAAGATCCTTCCAAAATGAAGATCAAGGAAACCTATGGAATTGTATGCTAAGTTCAGCAAAGGGGTGGATGATTGTAGAGAAGTAAGATTGGACAGAGGAGGTATGGTTAATGGTAATGAACTGGGGGCAGGTTGCCAGAGCTTGGCAAAACAGCCTTGTTTGGGTTTTTCTCTGTGACCTGTGTCTTCAAGAAATAAGGACGCTGCTGTCCTTCAAGCGCAAAGAAGGCTCGTCTGGAATGAAGGTCTGTGCCCTGCTTCGGAGGAGAAGGCCGAGGAGCATGAGAGTAACCATTCTGCTGTTTTCTCAGATGCTAAGGTGCTGCATTTGGGGGTTATGTGTCCTCAACACTGTCATACTAATCCATTCAATCTTGGCTCCTTCCCTGAGCACCAAGCTCAGTCTCTTCCCTCTGCCAGATCTTTTTTTCTTTTTTCAGCACACAAACAAGGTAATCTCCATCCCACTCCAATTGCTGCCCCATCACTCTACTTCTTCACAACAAAATATCTCAAGTATCTCCTCAAAGCTTTCTCTGCTTCTCACTTCTAATCCGCTATATAATGATTCTGCAAAATCTCAAATGTAAAGAAAATGATAAAATAACAAACTCCATATTTTTAATACCTAAACTTAACAGATGTTAACACTTAGCTATATTTGCTCAAGATCTTTGTTTTTTTAAAGAAATAAAACATTGCCTATATAATTGAATCCCCCTTTGGCCTCCTTCCCAATCCTATTATCCCTTCATTCCCCATAGGTGACCTTTATTCTGAATCTGATATGCAGCATTCCAATAAATGTATGTATGTTTTTATATTTTACTGATTTGCATGTGTTCATAAATGATATACAGTACTGTGCAGTGTGTATTAAAACTTCTATATGACTAATATCTTACCATACTTTGCCATTTACATCTTTAGTGGATTCTTGCATCCCTTTCCTTCTTTGGGGTTTCTTTTTGATTTACTGGAATATTGTAATTTTTTCAAAAAGAGTGTTTGTGGATAATCATTTTAGAAAAATTCTATATTGTCTGCATCTTTTTTCCTGAATACGAAGTCACATTTTCAAGTTGTTGGTTAAATACAATGTTTAATTGTCTCTTTGTATCCTGTCCTGCCAATAATCCATGTGACTTAATTTTAATTGCATTTTAGGGTCTATCTAAAGAAGTGCGTGTTGTCTGTATTTGGCTCTGTTTCTCATATTTCTTACTGATTTTTCTCATTGTCCTTGGTGTTCTGAAATTCCATTTGTACAGGTGAAAATTCTTTTTCATGTTAGCCTACTCTTTAAATTTGAAGATATATCTCCCCTTGGTTTGAAAAAAATATATGTACTCTATTATTGCTTAAGAATTTCTTCTCCTGAACTTTCACTGCTCTGCTAAAACTCCTATTGGAGCTTTTGAATCTATTTTTTCTTTCTTTCCCTTCTTGCTAGACATTTCATCCCTTTGGCCTCATATTCTGCTGAGATTCTTTATACCTATCCTCTATTTTTGCTAATTCTGCTTTGCAAACAATCTGCTAACCTGAATTTAAAAAAAAAGTTTGAATTCCAAGATCTTTATTTCATGCTTCAGTAAACAGGGCATCCTCTTGCATTTTTTATGAAGACCATATTCTGTTCATCCTCTATCAACTCTGTTTTCTCAGGTTAGTTGCACTTCTCAGTTCTCTCTGGAGATGTTAACTGTCCCCACATGTGTGAGGATCCCCAGATCCTCCAGTATATGAATGAGCCTTCAGGGCAAACCCCTGATTTCAGCCTTTTTATGGAGGAAATGGTAGGGCCTACTACCCAGTGGGAAGAACCAGTATCTGTTCTTCTACTTGGGGGAGCCATTTGTCCTGAGCGTTCCCAACATCTTTGCACTGGGCGCTCTCTCTCCTAGGCGCTCTGGGGCAGGCTCCCACACCCACCGTCTGACCCAAGATCTTACAGGTCAGGGGCAGGGTGCTGGAGGGCCACGCTGCGTGGCCATTCCATCTACCCAAAGCACCTTCTTGCTTCCGATGTCCACACCTAAGGATTGCTGCTTTGACACATAATTCCTTTTGTGTATTTGGGGACAGGGCTTTTTTTTTAAATCCAAACTGAATTCATCTGCTTTTTAATCTTTCAGAAATCAATATAATTTAAGCTAAAGAGCTTTGCTTTTGGTTTTTCTTTCCAAACTATAACGAGTGTATTCCTTTTTTTTATATATAGTATCTACAGATTAACACAGGAAGGGAAGAACTAGACCATATGCTTATTCTATCATCATAAATCAGAATTCCATACACTAATGTTAAGCGACCCCTCAAAATTGCCCTATTAGAGTTAAAGACTTTTTCTTTTTGCTATTGAATCATTTTAGTATTTTTCAGTAATGTGTATATTCATCTTTTATCGTTAACATTTCTTGGGTCCCGTTTCCAGATCTATTTCAAATAATAGTGTTCATGGTGGGTGGGCTACCAATCTCCCCTTTTTCTAGTAACTTTCCCTCCTCTTTTACCATCTACAGAAAGTTAGGGAGGCTCCTGTGCTGCCTGCAGGAGTCGCTGCCTCTGAGCGCAGTCGGTCCGACTTGGGAGAGACACCTGGGAGGGGCTGCGTGTGTCAGAACCTCTTTTCCAGAAAGTTGTAAAAGCAACCACACAAAGACCTAACTGCAAACTGCAATACAGGAAATGCCAGACAGTGTCGAGGAGCTGTTGCGGTTGAGGTCTGAAGAATAGAGAAGGAATCCAGGCGGGAGAGAAATACAGAAGGGCCTCAAGAGGAGGGTGCGTGTCATAGTTGAGGGACTGAAAGAGGGTGGAAAGTCTGCCGTGTAAGCCCCAAGGAATGTGCCTTCCTCCTCCTTTTCCTTCTCACTACTATTGTGGATTGTCTGTGCCCCAAGCACTCCACAGGTATCAACTCTTTTAGATAAGGAAAAAGGGTTAGAGTGGGGGCACATCCTGCAAGACACAGAAGCCATAGAAAAAGCTTTGATTCTCATCCTGTGGACAAATGGCAGCATGAAGAGCAGGAATATGCATAGATGAGCATACTGAAAAGGTGCTGTGATCCTGTTCCAGAGACTGGAAGATGAGGGGGCTGTGACAAGCAGGGGACCAGACTGGAGACCACCTCCAGGGCAGACAGCTGATTTTGGCGAGAATACCCTACTGGTACAAAGCCAAGCGTGGTGGTGAGCTAGTGTGGTGGCGTCTCCATTTCAGTCAATTCCGTTAATTCTGGAAATGGAGGTTGCTTTAGAAACTGCCCAGACTACTCGGGATTCTTGTTTAAGTGAGAAATTGAATCAAAATCTGTAAAAATACCTTTCTGAAATTTTGAAATGATGTATTTTCTCTTTTGATTGCTAATATGTTAAATTACTAAATATGTTTTGATTAATAATAGTTCCTTCTAAATCTAGGTGAAAAATATGTCTGGTTTTGTGGTAGGTTTTATTTGCTGACGTGAGAGTATTTTTGTGTGTTTATATATATATACACACATATACACATGATATGATTGAAAAATACAGTAAATGTTTAAATATTTTTGAAAAGCATGTTACTATAAAAGACACATTGCCACTAACCCCCCTCAAAACACTCCCTCTAACTTTGAACATACTTTATCATTATTCTTCTCACTTTCTGAAGCAGTCCTGGAAGTTCTTTTGTGAATGTCACTAGTTGCACTGTCATGGCTGTTTTGATGTCCTGAATCAATTCCAAAAGTTTTGATTTTGAGGAAAAATGAGAAGTTGCTGGGTGCCAGTTTTGGTGAATGAGGTACACGAGAACACAACACACTCTTCTTATGTGCCTGCCTTTCCATTGGATGGCACTCAGCAGCAATATTCACAGCATTTTTGATCACACCTGATAGAGACACTCACAAAAGAAGACTTCCAAAACAGCTTCAGACAGTAGCAAGAGTGACGGGTAAGTGTGTTTACAGCAAGGGGGAGTATTTTGAGGAGAATTAGTGACAATGCATCTTTTACTGTAATACATTTTAAAAATTTAAGCACTCACTCTATATTTGGATCATACTTTGATCAAAATGTGATTGGATTTTTTTTTTTTTTTTGGAAAAGGGTCTTACTATGTTGATCAAGCTGGACTCGAAGCCCTGGGCAAAGGCGATCCTCCAGGCTCAGCCTTCCACCTAGCTAGAGCTGAAGGTGTGCACCACTGTGCTAGGCTATACTTATCTGTAAGAGAACCCGATGTACAGTTTTCTCTTGAGAAGTGTTCTCTGTTCAGTTTTGTATTTATTGTAATCCTAGCTCTTTAAAACAGATTGAACAGTTTTGATTCTTTCTGGCCAGGAGAAAGTTAAATAGTAAAGACATTTTATTGAGTCCTGAAAAGAATATATCCTAGAAATTGCCTAGACCTAGACCTTTGGTGGGGAAATGGTTCCAGACAGTTTTGCCAGTTTTCGCTTTTGTAATGCATTATATATTACTTTGATAATATTTGCATTCTTTGTAAATGGCCCATTTCATCCAGCTTTTAAAAATTACTAACATACACTGAGATACAAATCTCTTTCTTAATCTTCTCTGTAAACATAAATGCTTTCTCCTTAATTTGCATTTCCCTAAATTAATTTTCTTGGATAAATTTTTCTTAGAAATATGTATCAACTATGCACTTTTTTCTATCTTAAATGTTTTGATTTTGCTTACCTTATTATCAGACATCTTGAGCTGAATATTTATTAACATTCATCTCATATCTAAGTAATTTATGTAAAGCTACGCTTTTACCTGTGATTACTGCCTTGACCACATCTCATACTTTTATTTACAGTATGTTTAATGGCTTTGTAAAATCCCAAAGTACCTTCTGCCTTTTCTTAATGTGCTAGGCAATATTGATTTTATTAGTCTTATTTGTTGATTTTTGATCCCTGGACTTTTGATGTAGTTGTAAAATACTATATATGATAAGGTTCTTTACTTTCCTGCTTTGCTCTTTCCTGTCTTCTTTCTCTTTCCTTTGTTTTCATCACATTACAAAGATTATACATTGGTGTTGACTTCACAGGCTATTGGTAAGAAACCACCATGCCCTCGTCCTCCCAGCTCGCAGGCAAAGCATCCCCCATAGAGTAACAGCCAGAAACACACCTTTTTCTCATCAGTTGCCATTAAAGTGTGCTGAAACCTATGATTAAAATAGGTACCTTTTTTTAGTTTTCAATACTCAATATTCTAAGAATGACGTGACAGCAGGGAAGTAATTGCTATAGTGCAAGATGTTGAAAGGGTGAATAATAAAACTCAGATGGATTTTTTGGAAGGAAAGTCAGTTTACAGTTCAAACACAGGGCCTGGGTGGAGACACAGAATCAGGGAAAGAAATTAAAACACATGAGTCAAGGGTAATGGTCAGAACAGCTTTGGAATGTGAGACTAAAGGAGCAGGTGAGCAGCCGTGTCCATAACACAGGATGCCAAGAGCAGTGTGCACGGCAGGCTCATTAAGTCTTTTGTTCATCTGCAGCTATTATAAGATTTGAGGTTACAAAATGTGTCCGATCAAGCCTGTTTGTTTTTTGCATGTTTTCTTCTTTTTTCATCATTGCTTGGTAGCTTTTCTGTCTTTAGAATACATCCCTTGCTGCTGGATGAACTTCGATCTATAAAAGTTCCTCAGAGGAATAAGGAGATAGTCCCCAACCACGGGAAGAGGCAGCCTTATTCCAGAGCCGGAAAACTCTCCCTTGAATGGATTGTGCCACTCTGATGTATTTTACCCTTCATCTTTGTGGTAACTCACCTCAGGATGGCCTCCATCAGTCTTCCAGTTCTGGTTCATGCATGTTGTTTCTTCAAACAAGAGGATTCCAATTCATCTCACATGCTTAATCTGAGTCGACTTTAGTAAATTATTTATTCAAGAAAAGATGATAGAAGCAATGTTACTTCTATCACTTCCTAAGCTAAGGCACAGAAACCATGTGTTCACCAAAGGAGAAGCCTGCTGAGTCCTGTCAGTATAGAATCATGAGAAATAATAAACTCTTTTATGGCACTAAGTTTTAGGTAGTTTTTGTACAGCAATAGATAGCCAGAATAACCCTGTATATTTTAATGACCCAAAGAAATGTCCTTCTGAGGGATGCACACATTTTTTTTACTTTTTAGATATGTAATGCCTTCCTTCAGGTTAAAGTCAAACATGCTGACCGGGAGCAATTATATTACCAATATTTCTGCTTTGATCTATTATTACGATATTTATTGCTTACAGAGAAATATCATTTCCAGGTTCTTATTAAAGACAGGCACACTTCATTTTGATTTCTATTAATCACCTCACGGTAATTATGGTGATCTCCACACTCTGATTTTAGCAAACTGCTGAGTTTAGTGTTCAGTTGAGTTCTTGTTCAATTCAGCAGATATTTATCAACTGTCTTTTATGTACTGTGATAGAAGCTGTGGGGCTCACAAAATAAATGAGTTCCTGCTCTCAAGGACCCTTTAGTTCAGAAGAGAAGATAAGTCAAATATAAAGACATTGTAATTCAAGGAAGAATGTGATGCATAAGCATAAGAGGCACAGATAATGTCACAGTAGGCCTCAAAAGAGGGAGAGGAGACGACAAAGGAGTGAGGAAACAGCAAGAGACAGGAGGAGGCAGCGAATAGACAGACTCAGTTTGGATCCTGAATCTGCTACTGGCCTGGACAAGCTAGTCAAGCTTCCATGTTTATAATACAGATGGAAATGTACTTCATTAATTGGCATTTGGGTTGTGATTTCTTTGACCAACTACTTTACAGAATTGTGAGAATTGGTAAAATAAGGGAAAGAACCTAGAGGTTATCTTGTAGACAGTACTTTATTGGTGATAGCCACCTAAAATGATTGTACAATTTTAGGTCAAGGACAGTGTCTTAGTTAGCTTTTCTAGAGTCAATGGTTTTTAAGAGAGCAGATTTAATACAGGACATTTATAAATTACAATATTCACCCACAAGCCAAATGTAGGAAGTGCCAAATGTCTGTCTATGCACTGGAGACCCAAAAGATCCAATCAAGGCCTAGGAGCCCACGGCAGTGTCCCATGTACGTCCATGTCTGCAGATGACGGCTGAAGAAATCTTTACTGGAACCAGGATATGTTGCTCGCAGCAGAGATAAAGACCAGAGCTTCCCCAGCCATCCTCAATGACAGCAAGGCCCTGAGCTCCTTCCTCAACAAAAACAGCCAAGTTCCTTTCAGGAGAACTAGGCACAGCAGAGCTTCTCCTGGGAAACAGCCTGCCAACTAGCTTCTGCTCTCATTCTACTTTATGTTGCATCAGCAACAATCCTCAGGTGGCTCCTCTATGCCCAGAGTCATACCAACTCAGTCCAGCTGGGCGTTCTGGCTCAAACTGACCACAATAAGTCCACCACAGACAGGAAGATGATGTTTAACTAATAGAAATCAAAAGTCAGGAAAAGAAGCTGATTTGCCAAGGCAGAATGGTAACGGCTTGTACAGATGTAATTGAGTTTAACGCACATTGTCTTATTTTCTCTCAGAGACAGCCCTGGAAAACACTTCACATCCTATCTGCTAAGTGAGGTTAAGGATACTTACCTCATTCTGGCAAGATTCTATCATTGTTGTTTAGTTTGGTAGGTGACTATGCATCAGGCACTCTACTAAGCTTTTTTAAAAAAATACGCATTGTCCTATTTTCTCCCTACAACCTCATGGGTTACATATTACTTCTGTCACCCTCAGAACTTGAAACCAGACCTATTTGATTAATGATTGTGTCTACCGCCTTTCATTGTAAAGTATAAATGAGGCTACACGTCTGAGAGCCGCACCTAATATCTGACACTCATAGGTGTTCAACAAATGTTTTCTTCCTGTATACCTGTAGCAATCTGTTCTCCATAGTTGCTGACCTTATCTAAAAACCAGGATTTAAATTTACTCGCCAGCCTCTCCCTCACCAACTGCTTTAGTGCCATGGAGTTGGCACCCAGAAGCTTTGCTTCTCTGCCAGGGCTAATTTATTTATCTCTGATCACTCAATTCCTTGCACACCCACCCCTCCCCCTGCTTCTCTCAATCCCTCCCCACCTCCAGATCCCTTAGGCTTCTGCTGCCTGCACCAGTGGGGTTTAATAATGACAAATGTGCACTGGATTTGAGGCTACGGCTAAGTGCTTGCTGGGAATTTGGTGGAGGCCCACCCGCACACCCATCTCATTTGTAACTTACGTCACTGGAATCAGGACTGCTAAAAACAGAAAGATTACGATTCCCCACCATCCCCTCCAACTAATCTCAAACACGAGAGAAGAAAACTGCAGCAGGCTCATCTCTGTGAGCTTTTACAACAGTAAATTGTAGCTCATCAGAGCCAATTCTTCAAGCCATTTGCTTTAATCTAAACCAGAATTTCTCATCTCCCCTTTTATGATCCCATTTTGGGGCTCTGTGAAGAGGTTGAGCAATGTGGCCATATGTTACCGTTCTAATGAAAACAATCAGAGCCTGGGGACTGTTAATCACCTAGCCTTATCATCCATTACAGGAAAGTCTTAGGGACCAAAAGGCATATGTTTTGTTCCTGAATTCCAGAGATAAAAACCCAAAGGAGAAGTGAACTAAAACTTCAATTGTATCGGAGTTTTCAAAATAAATTTGATCTGGTCAAAGGCTTCTTTAATTATTTGTCTGGAGTTTGAAATAAAAATCAGCCCTAGATGTGCTTGTCTTAGTTTGTTTCTTTTTTTCTTCCCATCCTTCTCATAGTTTAACATGAATTCTGAAACTTCAGAATAACTAATATAGCTTTAATCAGCAGTATAAATAGTGTCAGAAATCATTAGGCACCCTAAGTACATTCCATGACCAGATTTGAATTGCTCACTATGACAAAACCATTGTGTAGCACTTTTTAAACACCTAGTTGTATTTAGTTTAAAAGTGTTCACAAGTGGAAAACAACATATAAATCATTTAAGGAACATGGTTAGATTGGAAACCAAATGGATAAGTTACAGAATGAGTTATAGAATGTAAGCAATTTTACAATGCCAATTTCTGAAGGCAGAGAATTGAAATCAGGACAAATGGATGTCAAGCAAGGAAACCTCTTGGATGGAGACAAATCAGAGCAAAGGCATTTTAACTGCGTACTTCTGTGGTCTCTAGCCCTCTAGCCACTCAAATAAAGGGACATTTGGGCAAAGAAAATTTATGAAGAAAATAATTTGAGCTTCCATATACTATTTTGTTTTGCTTGTTATTTTAATGGAGAGTATGCTGTGTCTGAATTATCATTTCTCCAAACGAATTCCACAGAGCACAAGTGTAATGAGATCATCTGTCGGAAGAAAAATTGGGAAACAACGCAGTTTAAAATGTTCGAGATACTGAAATGCTACATTCTTTACTTCCTCATATATTTCCCTCTCTCACTCACATGGTAGAGACATTGAAAGCTTTTCATCAGAGAAAACTCATATTTCGATTTTAACCAGCTTCTCACAAAACTCATCAACTAAGGAAAATTTTGTCCTTGTAAAGTCTACTAGGATTTTCTGGAAATAGTGAGTGTTCTACCAAGCATATGGAGAAAGATATCTGCCCCTCAGTGAGCTGTGCCTTGGGAGAGGCTTGAGACTTGGGCCATGCACCATCATCAGGCACCAGCCTTCTTCCTGTAGCAGTGATTTTATTTTCAGGAGGAGCATCTTAGGGAGCACTTAATAAATACTCATTTAATGGGATGATACTCAAATTTAAAGGGCTATTTAATGACTCAGACTACTCGCTAGCCTCAGCCAGTTTGCTCCATTCTTCACAACATATGTAAACTGTGTTTGAATTGGTGCCTGGCTACAATCTGCTAAAAAGGATCTTAGTCCTCAAATCTCTGAGCATTCTCTGTGGAGAATGAGACATCAGCATTCTCCACAAACTTATTGCTAGATTGAAGTGCTAGAGATCTTATCATAGAGCTAGAGAATTAGCAGTACAATCCTTGCCCATGCTTAGCCTTGGGCATCCTCCCACACTTGGACGAATGTGTGCACCCTTCCTGACCTGTCTCATTGCACGGTGGGGAAATAGCACGTGCTGATTTCAGGTCTCGCTATTTATGATCCTGCGAGGTTGAGCAAGTTTCGTACTCTGAGCCTCACTTTCCTCATCTGTATAGTGGCTAAGAAAAGAAACTTCATGAAAGAAAGAGAAAGAGAGAGAGAGAAGAAAGGAGGACTATCGGGAAAGAGCTAAGGACAGTGCCTGGAATTTATGCCCAAACAATTTTAGATGATTACAGCTGCAGTGAGGGTGATAACTCTTATGCTGGCTAGGGATCTCATCAAATCAGATGTACCGAGTGGACCCTGAGACCTGGCTAGAACAGGAACCAGAAAGGCTGTGTAGGTTTCTAGCCAATATCGCACAGCACTGCAAAACTGTCTGCCCCTCCAATTAACAAGGGCTACAGAATACACAAAGGTTCAGGGAGAGGAGAGTACCAAGGGAAAGCAGAGCGAATAATACTCAGCCAGTCCTCCTGGGATTTCTAGATTATCTAGGATCAGAAAAGTAGAAAGTCTAGCACAGAAACCAAAATTTGACCCCAGTTCTGAAGTATGCTCGGTGGTGCCACCTGGGTCTCCCCTCAGTTATACTGGCCAACAGTAAAGCTGGTTTGAGTTAGCTTTGGGATGATGGGCATAAAGAATAATGGTGGGATGCACTTGAAGGAAGGGACAAAGTTAGTAAGCCAGAAACCCAGAGACTGAATTCTTCCCTTGACTGGTCACCCCTCTCCAGCAGATCCGTAAGGGAGATATAGTACTGTGTTGCATACTGACAGAGACACATTATGCAGACTGCTTTGTTAAGCAACTTTACCACTATACAAACATCCTACAATGAATACTTGAGGGGCCTGGAGATTTAGCTCAGTGGTAGAGTGCTTGCCTAGCAAGCTCAAGGCCCCGAGCTTGATCCCCAGCACCCCCCAAAAAAACAACTACCTAGATGGTATAGGTCAGTTCCTCAATGTGGCGCCTTGAGGCAGTCAGAAAAAGTAAACTCGGGGTGTGTGAGACTCTAGTGGTATCTCATAGAATCATGTCTTATGCTAAAATTTTCTATTTCAAAGAAATATACTATAAAATAACAATAAAATATACAGTATAGTAAGTACTCAAACTTGTACTATAGTCATTTGGCATCATCGTCAAGTGATCACATACTGTCCACATCCGTATGTGCTATACTTTCGCACAACTGCTGTACAGTAGGTTTGTTTTCACCAGAGTCACCACAAAGACACGAATAATGTGTTGCAGTAGGACATTCCCAAGGCTACAATGTCATTAGATGATAGGAGTTTTTCAACTCAATTATAATCTTACAGGAGCGTTGTCCCATACGCTGCTCATCACTGATGGAAATGTGTTAGTCAGAAGCTGGATGCATACAGTTATTCCTCAGTACCCAGAGGCTGATCAAGAGCCCCCAGCAGCTGCCAAATCCTCTGAGGCTCAAGTCCCTTATATAAAATGATGTAATATTTACATATAACCCATCCACATCCTCCCATATACTTTAAATCACCCCTCCATGATGAAGTGTTATGATTTAAATACCTAATACAATGTAAGTGCTATGTAAATATTTGTTGCACTGCACTATTCAGGGAACGGTGACAAGAAAAACATCTATACATGCTCTGTACGGAGGTAGTTATTAGAAAAAAATTTTCCATCTGTGATTGGTTGAGTCCAGAGGTATGGAACCCATAGACACAGAGGCACAACTGTACACAGAAAAACTAAAGCAGTCAAGCACTAGCTGCGCTTTGACCCAGACTCCTGCGAGGAATCAAGCGGACTGCAATGGCCCCCTTGGACAGTGCACACATTAGAGAAGGAAGAACATCAAAAGGAAGAAAAAGAAGGAAACAGGACTAGGCCTTCTCTGGGAGCAGCAAGTTCAGACATTCCTTCATTTCCTTGAGAAATGTTTATTCAATACTAAGATCAGTTCTAGGCTCTGCAACCATATCAGTTAACACTAATTACCTAAAAGTCCTCAGAGCTGGCATTCTGGTGGGTGGGAAACTCCACAAGACACAGAATGAGTATGTAAATTACATAGCATGCAACATATCACATGTTGCATGTAAACTGTATTTTGTGTTAAAGGGGGACACCTGTTTAGAAAAAAAGTACGGTAAGGTGAGATTGGAAAATGCAGCTAGCACTTTTGTGTGCATACAGTGTTGAGGATAAAACCCAGGGCTTGTGCTTGCTAGACAAGCACTTTACCACTGAGCTACACCCCAGATCCTTCAGCTAGCAATTTTCAGTGGGATAGTAGCATAGACCTCACTGAAAAGGTGACAACTGAGCAAAGACATGAAGAACATGTAGATTTGGAGAAGGAAGTTCCAGACACAAGGAATGGAGAGCAAACCCCTCACGGTAGGAACACCACTGCTGGCTATAGGGATGCATGTATCCAGGATAAAGAGGACCAAAGACGGGTTGGCCGAGAAGGGAAGGCAGAAGAACGAGATGACGAACCCACTGGCTCCAGCGAACCTTCCTGGGCCCGCCCTCACGGACAGCAGTTCCCCAGGGTGCAGATAAGGGGCAGGTGGTGGCGAGCTGCAGAGAGGAGCCACAAGGCCCTGCGGAGTCCGGCAGCAGAGATGAGGACGGCAGGCTCTCAGAGGAGCAGCAGAATCCTTTTTCCTGACCCTCACGGATGTGGACGCTTGAGTTTTCATGTACTTTGCGAGGTTGAAACTGGTAGTCAAAGGTGAGTGGGACAGGCTGGTCTCAAGGATGCTGCATATGAAAGTCATTGTCCCCAGATAACAAGTCTTTGCTTTGCTGTGGCTGACTGCAATGTACTGCTGTCTCTGTGAGTTTGGCAATGGAGGCCCCTGCTTAAAAGCTGAAATGTTTAACATCCCTTCTCTGGGCATTTGGTTCAGAGACTCTGGGATAAAACACAAGAGTCCTCATTTTTTAAAAAAATCCACTATGGAATTTTATGTGCCCCCCAGGCTTGGAGTTGTGTGTCACACCCCGTGGAGGGCTGCACAGTACCCCAAGAGGATTGTCTCCAGTTTGCCACCAGCTCACCCCATGATAGTGTGAGTCGTGTCTCACCCTTCAGTAAAAGGTTTTGACCTTAAATGCAAAGTAATTTAATATATTCTAGAAGAGCCAAGGACTTTGCCTTTTAGTTTCTTTGGCTCTAAATAAGTCCCATACGTAGGCTATCCAAATACATATAATATTTTCCTGCAGCGCACCCTTTGTATTTTAACTTACAACATCTCTCTGCAGCTCTTGTTTAATATTTGGGTGACAATATGTTTTTAAAGAGTTAGACATAAGTTCTCCACAGCCATCACAACCATAAAATACTGCTGATAATAGTATACAGTCCAGGTTTTCCAGGCTCTCAAAAAACATCAAAGTTTTCCATTGACAGAAAGTGTGGGTAGAAAGACAGGGGGAAAGGCGCTTTCTGATCCTGCATGTGAGCTGAGGAATGGTGAGTGAGTTGGATTTATGAACTGTGAGCGAAGGCCTTGGGTGCCTGTAGGGCCAGGAGTGAGGTCACCAGAGAGCAAATGTGTGGCTCCTCAACAGGTGTTTGCAAAGGAGGCTTTCGGCCTATGTTCCACTGCTACCTGGAGCAGAATGGTACAGCTGTGGGGCAGAGGAATTCTCAGTAAATGGAGTTAAATCAACACAAGTGTTCTCCTCAAGGAAATTGCTAAGACTTAAAGTCATTGTCACCTGATTAGAAAATGTATTTCAGGGAATTACATGAATTCAAGTGTGCAAAGTCTGAGGTCTGAGAATTTTATGGAAATTGGGAAAATTCTTCAAACTTACAAAGAATATATTTCTTTCAAAGTGTAGTCTTGTTGTTCTTGCCTTCTTTGGGGTTAGGTTATGGATATGGGAAAGGATATAAAAGTTTAAAGAACTGCCTGTGTGAGTCAGCTTTCTATTACTATAACAAATACCAGGGATAATTAATTTATGATGAGAAAAGGTTTATTTTGGCTCATAGCTTCAGGGGATTCAGTTCATGATCATTGGCTCTGTTACTTTGGGCCTGTTGTGAGACAGCACATAACACTGGAAGTGCATGGTGAAGCAAAACTGCTCACCTTGTGGCTGAGAGAGAGACAGAGAGAGACAGAGACAGAGAGAGAGAGACTGGGGTCTCACTCTCCCCTTCAAAGGCATGTCCCTAATAATGCTAGGAATTCCCTCTAGCCCAGTGATGGCAAATCTATGACACCGTCAGCATGTGAGCCAAGTGTATGAGTTGTTTTTTCTAAACTAAGACCTCAGAATTCAGGTTTAATTGCAGTGCTGGCACTTTGTGATAAATAAGTGGATTTGGGGTTGCAGTTTGGGCACTCAGTCTCTACAAGTTTCACCATCACTGCTCTAGGTCCTACCTCTTCGTTTCCACCACCTCCCAGTAGGGCCAAACTGGAGACCAAGCCTTTAACACATGGGCACTTGGGGGACACGCCAGACCCAAACTACGCCAAGGTCCCATCCAAGGACAGAATCACAGTGCACATGTGATTCTTTCTGCCTGGCCCATCTTTGAGTCATCAGCTCTTTCACTCTGTGATGTCTGTGGGAACTAACCCTGCACCTCTACACTAGGCTTACACACACAGCCTGCTATCCAACCAGAATCCCCCATGTGTATTTGGCAAATCACTGGAAAAGGTATACTCTTTCTATCAGGGGCTTGCTGAGCCAATGGGAAGGGAAGCTCAATTTACACAGCTGGGTCCACCTTTTGTACCACCTAATAAAAGCCAACTCAGGGATACTAAAGGCAACAGATAAAGAGGGAGAGCAACACAGTCCTGAAAGCATTTTCTGAGCCCCCAGCCCTGGCCATGCCTGAGGATTTACCTGTGATTTAACTTACTTAAGAGTCCCATCTTTGTATAAGACCTTGTTTGTGAGCAGAAAATGCAGGTATCCTCATGTTTCCAACAGATAAAAATGTCCTGGTAGCTCATGAAAAATTATGCACCTCAAAGTTTTCGAAAAAAGTCAGGAAGTCTGGAGTGGAGCCCTGACTTTTTGACTATCTGCGGCATATCTAGCTGATCACTTATATTTGAATGCGTCAGGTAATCTCATCTATAAAACCAGAGGGGCAGCCAAGGTTAATTCTCAGTTCTTCAACTTCATTATCTTACTATGAAGTTGGTGATCTTATAACCAAGCACCATCTTTAAGTTCGTATAATTTCTTCTCTAAACTTAATTGCCTGATAATACTGCTCACTTTAAATTTGTTCATGTATAGAAGGAGATATAAAAAAACCTTGACCTCACAAGTCTTAGCAGCATTATTTTTTAAATCTATGGTTCATTCTGATTCCTGATGGCCAGTAGGAGAAAAAAAAGCAGATGCTTCTACTGGAATGCTCCTGGAAACTTTCAAATCGTCTAAGAGGAGACAAAATGTATTTGAGGATGTTCAAGTGGGCTCCCTTTATCCTATGCCTCCTCATTCAGGGCCTCCTCATTCTTAGGTTCCAATCATTACCTTCACTCTTCATGTATATTTCAGCCAAGCTGACATAAGAATTCCCTGCAGACAAATACAGTACAGCTAGCAAAACTCTTGGCTGCAGAGAAAGATATCTTGTCTGTCTACAGCTTACAAAGGATTAGCGTCTACATGTTCCTTTATCCACTGTTTCTAACCCTAGAATCCTAAAAGTATATCCTTATTGGATTAGTGGCAGCTAAATGTCTCAAACCTAATATAATTACTCTGATAGGAATTGCTTATAGGTAATTTGTAAGCTGAAGATGCCCCAACATTGTGTCCCTTGTAATTAGACAGCTAGAGACAGACAGCCTAGATTTTGTTTTAATAACAAAAATTAATTCTTTGATTTCTGTTACTACCCTCACAGGAGGAACTCAACAAGCCTATAGAGCAGCAATAAATGCAGACGTACCTCCTTGAATAGGCCTTTCTCCACCTATAAATCAGGGATAACAAAATTTGCCACGTTTCTCCTCTAAGCTCCAAATGAGGATGAAATTGAAGGTCAGGAAGTAAATTGCTGTGTAAATGCAATACATTGATTTGTGAGACTTTTAGATTTGTTTTGGGGAGGGGAGAAAAGGGTTCATTCAATTTTGTCCTAATGTTTTCTTTCTCTTCCAGGTTGTTCATCAGAAGTTCTCATAGTTGCTAAGCAAAAATTTGGTGGCACTGAAAAATCTGCCAGGAACCCAACCTGAGGAGTTGCTGACCGCCAGTGAAGTTAGGTCTGATGACAGAATGTACAACAAAAGCACGTGAGGTTGCAGCATTTATTCCCTGCTGATTTGTGGCTTGGTGACGCCTGGGTGCCTCTACCTACGGTCCTCTATGAAGCTGCCTCATTCCCATGTAACAGCGCCCTCACTTTGCCCCTTTGTACCTGCACATGTTAGTGTTTCTGGTCATCCCTGTTCTACTGCTGCCATTTGTTGGTGCAGCAGTCAACTTTCCCACCACCGGGACACAATGTCTGACTATGATTTGAAGGAGAAGAGGTTTAATTTGACTCATGGTTGGCTGGCTCCAAGGGAGAAACACTGTGGCAGAAAAGTGTGGCAGAGCAAAGCTGCTTTGTTCCTGGAAGCTGGGAATAGAACAGGGAATAGCAACTGAGGAGAATGGGCAAGGGACCAGATACAGACCCCCAAGGTCAGGCCACCGCCCAGAGATACCCAGAGGTGTGCTCCACCGATCCCATGAGACGCTCCCAAGACACTCAAGTAGACACAATCAAGTTGAACTACCATAATTGGTTCATCTTGCTAACATAGGCGTTTATTCAACTTTTTCTGGGCATTTGGACCACCACATGCAGGCCAACACATATTAATAACATCAGTAATAATTTTGAACCACCACTCTACCATGTAGGAAGTCAAAAGAGCTATCGTTAGTATTTTCCCTACTATCTAACAAAGTCATACATGGATCTCTTATCATTTTCTGTATCAATAATTAGCATTGTCAAAGACAGATTGTCTTAATCCCATGTAATTTGATTCCCAAAACCCCCCTGATCACATATACATGTATCTGTACATCTCTAACTCACAGCTGATTCTCTCCCCAGGCTTTTCTGTGACTCTGCTCGTCCCTGTTTCCTATAATCTACACACATCAAAGAGCAAAGATTCTGTTCATTCCTAATCTTCTCAAAGTTTACATTACGCAGTCTGTCTTTCTGATGACTCCCCAGTTGTTCTAGGCTTCGTCCTTTTACCAGAAAGACTGTGAGAATTAATTTCGTATGTCCACTTGATGGAATCATAGGACACTCAAATGTCTTATTAAATGTTTTTTCTGGGTGTGATTATTAGAATGTTTCCTGAAGAGATTAGCTTTTGAATCAGTACCCTGAGTAAAGAAGGTTGTCCTCCCCAAGTGGCTTCACTCAAACCACAGAAGGACTGATTAGAAGAAAAGGTAGAGACAGAATTCACAGGCTGTCTGCCTGACCAAGCAGAGATTCTATGAGCTCTCAGTTCTCAGAACATCAGACTGAGATTAGAATCTAAGCCACTGACTCTGCAGCTCTCAGGCTGGGGCAGACTGTGAGATTTCTAAGCCTTCATAATCACACTAGCCAATAAATCTCTTTACACAACACACACACACACACACACACACACACACACACACAGATGTTACTCCACTTACAGTGGGGTTCTGTCCCAAAAAACCCATCACAGCTGAAAATATCGTAGGTCAAAAATACATTTAATACAACTAACCTATTGAATCTTCATACTGCAGAGTGTATGTTGCTTTCCCTCCTGACAGTGTGGCTGACTGACAGCTGTGGCTTGCTGTTGCTGCCCAGCATCATGAGACAGTATAATACGGCATATTGCTAGCCTGCAGAAGATTAAAATTCAAAATTCTGAAAGTATGACTTTTGCACCATCATTTACACTACTGTGATGTTGAAAAATCATTCTCAAATCATCATAAATTGGAATATATATAAGTAAATATATATATCTCCTAACTTGGAAAAAGAAAATATGTATGTTCATTTATTTCCAATTCTTTGGAGAACTCTGACTAATACAAAGGCCATACCTGTATCAAGCCTCAAAGGACCTGAGGCAGGGAACAGCAAGGACTGTGACGCAGCTCTGTAAGCAGCTGCACTGGGGAGTGCTGGAGTGTTGGGGCAAGGAGGGAGATGACTGAGGCCGAGGAAAAGAAATAAATTAGCAGGAGATCAGTGGCCCTAGGACCAGGGTCCATTGAAATTCCCTCTGTGTGCTTGGCATCAAGGAGACCCGAAGCAAAACAATTGTACAGATAATGTCTTGTTATAAAACATGAAGTCTGGGTAGATTTGCTCTTGGGGCCAGGAAGCAAGATGGCTCCCAGAAGTTATGGTCTGTGAAAGAATAGGATGGAAAGTGGTGAGGAAAGCAGCCTGCGGGGATGCATCAGAATCAGGATCAGCCCTGAGATTTTTAGCCTTGGAATTCTATGCTTAAACACTTTCCCTCCACTGATGTCTTTCATTTGTTTCCTTTACCTTCGTTAGCTCAATTTTTGTAGAACCAATTTAGCTACACCCTGGAATCATCCCAGGGGGAGATTTAAAAATACTGATGCTGCCCAGAAAGTCTCACCCACCCTACCCTTAGATTTTTAATCTGATTGGACTTCGATGTGGCTTTGCACATCTGGATTTTTAAAAGTTTCTCTCAGGTGACTCCAGGAAAAGTTGAGAATCCCTGTGTTAGAAAATGTCAGTCAGAGTCACCTGTACTCGGGAAGGATTTCTTAGCCTTGCAGGGGGGCAGTTAGTAAAAACAGGAATCATAATCCATAAGCTGGATATAGTGGCAAAAGAATCAAAACCATAGAGGAAATATAAAAGTAGCAGAGTCACATGCCACAAAATGATGTTTCAGTCATTAACGGGCCACGTATACAACAGTGGTCCCATGAGATTATAACACAGCCTACGTGTGTACTAGGTTTGGGTGAGTACATTCCATGGTGTTCAGGCACAACAAAATCACCTCAGGATGCAGTTCCCAGAACATGCCCTGTAGCTAAACAATGATACATGACTGCATTTGAAGAGCGCCTAATGAGCTGATGAGGTTCTTTCTGATTGGCCATACCGTTTTCCTTTTGAGCCGTGGTTCTCGAACTCGAACACATCACCTGGAAGGTTAGTGATTGTCACAACACCTACAGCTGGGCTCCGCCCCAGGAGCTTCCAGTTCTGTAGACGTGGTGGGGCCCTAGAATGTTCATCCCTTACACATTTCCAGGCCATACTGATGTTGCTGGTCCAGGGACCACACTTGGAGGAGCATGGCCCTGGAAAAGGCCCTTGTCCCTTCATTGCTCTGTTGTCCTTGTTCTCAGTGAGGAGAAAGCTGTCTCTGTATAGCCCCATGGGAAGCCTTCCCACTCAGTGACCACCCAGAGGGAAACATAGATAACGCCAGGCCAGCAAGAGCAACAAAATACTATCTGTTCTCTACCAGGTGCCCAAGGCTACTGAGCTGCCTGAGGCCAAGCAAACCCTCAGTGGGAACTTGGATTTTACATGGCTGTCTTTAATAAACTTGGAACCTGCATGCAAGGAACACCCATTTGTCAGCAAGAGCATTTCTTCTTATAATCACAAATGGTTTCCAGTCCTGAAGAAAACCCAGGAGACCTATGGTAAGAAAAATTGCCAAGTCCATATCTGTGGTTTCAGTCCCTCCCCAAAATCCAATTGAAAAGAAAACTATGGAAATAGTGTGGCTTCTGTCTATTCATTCTTGTACTCTTCTTTGGAATAAATGCATTTTTCTTATATTGCCTATTTTCAATATTTGTGAATATTGGGAATATTTCAATATTTCCTTGAGAATTCAGTGGAATATTTAGAGATGATTCAAGTACTTTTATTAATATCTGAGTAGGTAATCTTTTTTCTTTTCTCACAAACACAATCATCTCATCATTAGTTTTCAATGACTGCCTTTTCTTTTATACTTTAAAATACACTTTACAGATGGAAAAATCAATGCTTCTAATTTTCCTCTGCCTCTACAGAAGAAAGTACAGCAGCCAAAACAAAGCTATGAATTCCATTGGGTTCCTCCACAGTCACCTCTTAACAAACACTCAGCCATGTGGATATCCCAGTACTACAAAAGACCTAGGTCTGTTTGCATCCCGTTCCCATACAGAAGCTTGCTGACACTAGTGGCCTGATTCTAAAAGCTGTGACTTGCAAATGACTGGCCGCATCCCTGGCTCACTAGAGCCACAGATGCAACATGCCAGGTGCCTAGGACAAGACAAGATCTGATTTTCCCAACTACCACTTGAATTGACAGTAGTAGGCATGATGAACTAGCCCAGTATGATCCAAAATCTATGGTGCAGAACATGGATTCCATGAATGTTAACCATCACTGGAAGGAAAAGGAAGTTGGGGAAATACTGGGTTACAGAAAATGAGTCATACCACTTTATTTCAGGACTCCCCAGAACTTGTAATCCACTAATATACATGGTGAGGTTTCAAGAAAAAAGAGTTTATTTGACCAAAGGAAATAATTTGGTCACAGGAAAAAGTGGAGGAGCTTCCCTTGGGATATCTCCATGCCATTGCTTTGGGAAACAATAGATTAGACAACGTCTAGTCTCTTCTCATATAAATTCTATATTTCAAGTCCCAAGTTCTCACCATGTAGAGGAATGAATCTTAATGAGCCAGCAAGACTCAGAGGTGAAGTCTCCACTCAGCACAGTGTAGTGGGCCTGCGATCTGAGAAGCGAAGCACTGTGAGGCCTCTTCCTGCCCCATGTCCCCTCTCTCCGTCTCCTTGCTGGGGTAAGAAAGCAACCCCGGATGGAAAAGGAAAGCCAAGTGAGGACTTTAAAACACCAAGCTCCAACTTTTATAGGCATATTTTAAACATTTCCTTTCATTGCTTTACATATAAAGTATTTGGGTCAGAATATTCTTGCCAAGAATACTTTGCCTAGAGACTCTTAAAAAAGGGAAAGGAATCTTGGTGGAAATCACTGCTTCTTAAAGAGCTCTAGCCATTAAATATGTAAATGAGCATTCAGATACAAAGTCCAGAACCTAATTATCTCCCTCTTCTAATTTCTCTTACCTGCCTCTTGCGCTATAGTAACACAAGATCCAGAATGACATATGACTAAATCCACCAATATAAGATGTTTTTGCTGTTAGTGGTATTGTTTTCTAACATTATAAATGCTTTAGTGTACCAAGACTTTACTGAATTATATTATCCTAAATTAACTCTATAATATTACCATTACCACTACATAGTACTATCATGTCATATGATTTAACTATATAATTATATCATTTAACATTCACAATCATATTATACATATGAAGTAAGTATTGTCAGTATTACCTCTTTACCAGTGAGAAGACTACATCTGAATGAAGTGAAGGAAATATCTCAAGTCACACAATTTACAAAGACCCGAGAGACAGAACTTGGACCAAACTCAATTTGAAACCAAAGCCTCTTCTTCTCAACCACCTGATTCCCTACTTACTGAAATAAGACTGAGATGAGGAAAAATAAATAAATGGCTGAGCTAATTTCTTAAATAAAGCCTCAAAATGTTTTTAATGTAAGATATTATTAAAAACTCAAAAGAAATGGATTTTTAGAACACAGCAATACGCAGTTAACAAACAAGAACAGATTGTAAGGATGCGGGCTGGCACTTTCATGATGTGCACATAATTATATCTCACTGATAATAGCATTTACAGCAAATAAATAAAGAGATCTGTAGATAAAATCTCATCCAATGGGGCTATAACTCCTCAAATGTACACTTTTAAAGACATACTCCCAACTCTCAGAATAAAGGGATTAGATTTGTTTAATGCCCCCAGATTGATGGGGATAAGAGAATGTTATGATTAGCAAAACGCAATTAATCTTCAGGTATGGTTTTGAAGGCACACTCATTTGTACAAATGAACTTCACTATTCTATTTTGAAGATTTCTCTCTCTCTCCAGATTCCAACCTTCTTTTAAGATTTTAGTCTGAGCAATCTTTACCGCCTTATTTCTAGTTAAGATTGCAATAATTTGTCATTGGCGTGCAGACACTTTCTTAACTATTCCTGTGTTAGAAATAAAAGAGCAGTATTGCTCAGGAGGTTATCTCTAGGGCCCTGCAAAGCCAAGCACTATAAAATGGTTAGGCATTAAAGATGCGGAGAAAACTCATAAAACAACACATAAAAATATGTCTTGCTTGCCATTTATATGGAAAGATGGTGCAGTTCAATCTTTCAAGCCAAAGACTATTTTAGAATTAAAGTTTCAATCAGAACTGGAATGGGGAGAGGTTTCACTCTTTCTCTTTGACCCTTTTTTGGTCATAAAACTGCCAAAGTAAAAATCATGTGCTTCGTTGGCTTTCCCATTGCCTTTTGATCTCTCTCTCCTCCTTCTCTGACACATGCACGTGTACATGCACATTCTAGGTCATGTAACTTCAGGAAAAAAAAACTTCTCTATGTCAGTCCTCCACCTCTTGGAGAAACATCTTTCATTTATTTGTTTAGTCCTATTAATGAAAAAAATGAGAAAATGGGGTTCTCTTCTTACTGGAAGAACTATCAGCCCATCATTTGAGGAGGTGATCCTGTGTGTGTGCGCGCGCGTGTGTGTATGTGTGTGTGTGTGTGTCTGTGTGTTTTGGTGGGGTCAGGGTCTCACTATGTTGTTCCGGATCACCCTGAATTCACTATGTAACCCAGGCTGGCCTTGAATGCACCGTGATCCTCCTGCCTCAGCTTCCCAAGTACTGGGCTAACAGGTATGCACCGACATGCCTGACTGCACTGGGAATGTAATAGATGGTCATGCTACTCTTCCGGCCAGGAGGGTAGATGTAACCCTTCCAGGCAGCAGCTGGTGTG
>PVJO010024387.1:0-24477 GCA_004026905.1 Hystrix cristata | reverse complement strand
TTAATAGCATGTGGTCCCAAGCACTGATTCTTTGTATTGTTTCCTGTGCAGTCTGGGTTCTGTTCATAAATTTTTTTCCTACCCCTATGTCTTCGAGGGTTCTTCCTATTCTATTCTCCAGTAAATTTAATGTTTCTGTTTTAATGTTTAGATCTTTGATCCACTTTGATTTGAGTTTAGTACATGGTGAGAGACATACATCTAGTTTTAATTTTCAACATGTGGTTAGCCAATTTTTCCAGCACCATTTGTTAAATAGGCTATCCTTCTTCCAGTGAGGGTGTTTGGCTTCTTGAGGACAATTTATTTAAAAGTGGGTAAGCTGGGGATTTAACTCAGTGATTAGAGTGCTTGCCTTGCAAGCACAAGGCCCCAAGTTCGATCCCCAGCACCAAAAAATAAATAAATAAAGATAAAAGTGGGGAAAAAGGGGGAAGGGAGGTGATAGATAGCTACTGGAGGAGTAGGGAGCATTTGAAAGAGAAATACTTGTAGGCCTTTGGTTGTAGCCCCTTTTTATTGAGATTTTCCCCTTGGGTTGGCCCTTTTGGAATTTGGTTGACTCCTGGGCTTATCAGTTATCTCTGCCTAGATATCTCATTGCTATGTAACTTTTCTTTGAAATTATGGGTGGGTGGCTTAGGGCCAGGTTATGTAGATGTAAGAATCAAAAGGGGGAGTTTGTTTTTTTTTTTTTTTTTGTTAATCAGATTACCTGGGGCCTTCCCAGAAACAGTCTCTTTGCCTTTTCTCCTTAACTGGTGGAATCTAGCTGCCTTTATGTTTCTAACTATTTGATTATAGCTTTTAGAGTCTGGCTATAAGGTCAAAATTGTTTTATTAATTTTTAATAATAATAAGGCCTTTACCATGTCTTTTCCCTACCTGTGGGGACCCCTGTCCCTACAAGATGAACACTGTGACTAACGGATTAGTAGCATATATAGTGTGTATACTCTGGACAAATTCACATCCCAGGTGGGACATGGCAGGACAATGACATCTTCATCATGTTACTCAGAGCGGTACACAATTTAAAAACGTATGCATTGCTTATTTCTGTAATTTTCCATTTAATATTTTTCAGACTGTGTTTGGCTATAGGTAGCTGAAACTTTGGAAAACAAAGAAGTGGATAAATGGGGACTACTATGCTTTGAATTTTTAAAAAAGCTACAAGGAATTTAGGAAAAAGGACAATGGTACAAAGAAGTAATTAAAATATCACTCAAATCCCTCAGTATTAACCATTTGATGTATGTCTTTCAATGTGCATGGATAACTCTTCTCCTACTGCTCCTCTGAAACTGACCTTGCTGCTTCCATCGCAGAAAGCATGAGGAGCTCGGGTTCTTCCTCATGGAATTATATTTTCAGCTATTCTTTGTGGACATTCTTTCCTTTAGCCTCAGATGATTTAAGTCACCTCTTTCTCTAGGCTAACTGGATCCCTCTGTGTCTTACACACACTGTTTTGAATCCAGGCTGTCATTCTCCTAGATGCTAACTTCTTTTTACCCTGCTTTTTCATCATTGATGAGAAACATGAACAAGACTCCTCCTCCTAGGACTAATCCCAGCTATGCCTTGGCTCTATTATTTTAGCAGCTGTTCACTTCTTTTCTTCTTCTAGTCGCTTGTTTTAGATGCATGTAGAAAAATAAAAACCTGAATGACAAAAGATATAAATGAAAATTAATTTTTCCTTTTTATCCTTAGTGTCCCAGTCCCTCCTATAAAAGTCAACTTTATTATAAAATTCTTGTTCTTCAGGAAATAATTCTGTACATTAGTAAGTATATATGCCCGTCTTCCCCTCTATCACCTCTTCAAATGATCTGTATTAAAAAGCAAAGCAATGGAGCCAGGTGTGGGAGGCTGAGGCAGGAGGATCACAAGTTTGAACAAAGATTGGGTTACTTATTGATTTAGTGAGACTCTGCCTCAAACTGAAAAAATTTTTTAAAAGGCAAAGGATGTAGCTTAGTGGGAAGACCCTAAATTTAATCTCTGATACCAAGGGGGAAAAAGAACAAAGCAAAGCAAAACAAAACAAAACAAAAAACCAAAAAAACCTAAGCATCAAAAATATGCTAAACAAAGGCTGGGGATTTATCTCAGTGGTTAGAGTGCTTGCCTTGCAAGCACAAGGCACTGAGTCCGATCCCCAGCACCAAAAAAGAAAAAAAGAAAGCAATATGCTAAACTTACCATTGTGCCTGGAACTTGCAGGTGGGGTGGAGGCCGGGCCTCCAAGGCCCTACTACTTCCCCAACTCTACCACGGGCTCTGGGCAGCCACTCCCTCTTCCTTCCTCCCACCCACTCCCACCGCAGGGCTACTTCCTTCTCCCAGCCCTTGGCGCTGTCTCCAGAGTCCCATGCAAGGCCCAGCGACATCTCAGGGTGGGGTGTGGCGGTGACTGTCCTTGTCCAAGGTCTGTAGTGCCACAGCACTTTTGGCTGGTGATTAAGGTGGAGAGCCTCTTTTCCCACCTGCCGTGTGAGTAAGAGAGCTTGCCAGGGTGGCGGGTCAATCACTCGGAGGCTGTCCTTCTACCCTAGGTTGGAGCGGATATGTGGGAAGGGATGTTGGTCCTAAGGCTGATACAGCTGGTGCAGTGCAAGCATGAAGCCATGTGGCAAACTTCCTGGACCCTGTGAGTTTCCATACTCACCCAGGGTGTCCCCCTGCCCATGAAAATGTGATGTTAAATAGGAAAAAAATCCCACCACGTCAAAAAGAGAAGCCACGGAAGTGTCACTGGATGGGGTACGAGGAAGTTCTGCAAAAGAGAAGATGAGGACCTCAGCTCGTTTTCCCTAGTGGAGTAGGTAGGAGAGTCACAGAAAAGAATTTCAGTAAACTCAGTGTGAGGCAGAGATGGGTCGATCAGGCAGAATTAGATAGTAAGGGAGACTGGGAACAGACTCCAGTTAGAGTAGTAACTGCTTGAGGTACACTCTGATAAGGAAGCTAGGAATGGCTCCTTAGCAAAGAGAAGGGACCAATTCCATGGGGAGCTGTATTGGGCTGGGCCTGATTTGATTGATCATTGTCTCAGTTCTGCTTTCATAGCTCTGGAGGGTTCTACTAGAATCCAAGGTAACTTCAGGTTTTAGGACAGTTTGCTGAGGATTTCTTAAGTGTTGCTCCAAATGGTCTAGAACTGGACATGTAAAAGCCGGTAAACAGATATAAATGTAACTCCTGAAAATTTTTTAGTTATGCCTGGTGCTGTCTTGAAGAGGGATGAGATAGGCTAGGTAAATTTAGGGCTAAAAATCCTTGTTTTACCAACCTTTCCTAAACAAACATACCTATACCCAAAGTTTTAAGTATTACAGAATGCAAAATGAAGGTCCAGCTTTAGTATGCTTTTAATTACTTATTGGGCATTGGTAGGTTCAGCCTCTAGATCCCCGTTACAAATCATCCCATCTTAGTTCGTAGCAAAAACCAGGCACAGGAGTACAGATGAGCCCAGGGGGTGCAGACAGGTACTACAGATGTAGATAACCTCGAGTAAATGGGACTATGTCCTGAGGTTACAGCCTTCTTAATAGTACGTTTTTTAAAATTACAGTTTTTCTTGTCTCCTTTCTGCTCATCTATATCTCTTCTATCCTACCTCAGCAAAAAGAAAAAAGTGATTCATTTTACTGTCTTTAGTAGTCTTTTTCCCTTGCTTTCTGGACAAGGAACCTCATATTTTCATTTTGCACTTGGCTCTTCAGACTACGCAGCCGGCCTTGATTTCAGTCCTCATAAACCCGCACTTACCAAGCTCGGCTGGTTTTTCTGCTCACCCAGCCAGCAGCATGTGTTTCTCTGGCCAGCTGTCTCCCTGTTGTTCACAGCAGCTAAACAGCTTCTGTTCGCCCCAATTTGTGCCTCCTCTGCCTCCGCCTTGGTCTTGGTGAAGTGTTATCTCTTGAGAGAAAAACAGAAGTCACTAGATGAGAAACTCCTTAGTATCTCACCCTCTGTTTCTCCTGCCTGGTGTTTACTTCTTGTTCATAAGGGGAGGTGTGCTCCTCCCTCCTGTTTATCCCTTGCCAGCACCCTGGCTTCCAGCTCCTCCTGCCTTCCCAGTGTTGAGCCTGGTCAGCCCAGGAAGAGCAGGAGCCTGGAGACATTGCCTGGGACCAATCCCAGAGATATCTTTTAGGCCTCGTGTGACCTTGGGCAACTCTTAACTTCCCCAAGCCTCCAGTCTCTGTGTGAAAACTGGGACAACAATAATATTTATTTTGCTGCCTTGTTATGAAAATTAAATAAGTTAATGCAGATAAAATGATTAAAAAAGAGCATACAATATGTGCAATATTAATATTTGACTAATAAAATTAAATAAAATCATCCTCCCCTTTAAACTTTCAACTCCTTTTAACATCTTCAATTTTCTCTTCTCTTTAAAAATCATTCTTTCCTGACTTCTGGACTCCTCCAGTCACAGCTCCATGTCTTTCTTCCTTTAATAGCTAAATGTCTTTGGTGTTATTTACACATAGGCCTCCACTTCCTCCCTGCCCACTCGCTTCTCAGTGCATAACATAATAGTGTGTTTCACCATCCATGGAAATTGATCTTGCCATGAAAATCCACACACTTACATCATCAAACTCAATATACATATAATCAAAACTTATATGTCTTTCCTCTGCTCTTGAAAATTTCTGTCATTTCTTTAAAATTTCTTTTCCCTAGTTTTCTATGATGATTCCTTCTCTAGAAGTTCCTTCTTGATCTCCTTTCCAGGTACCTCTTTCCCTGACTATCATTAAATGTACATATCCCTCTAATATAGGTTTCTCAACCTCTCTTTCGCTTGGCGTGATCCCGGAATTATTCCATCCACTGCAATGACTTTCATTACCATACATGGACTGATAAGTCCCACATTTCTCTCCTGAGTCGCAGATTAATTTATCCATTTGCTTGTATACAGAGTCACTGGAATATCCCAGAAATATCTCAAAGTCACCATGTCTGAAATTGAATTTACTGTTTCCTCTCTGCCTACTCCAACTTTTGAACATGTAGATTTTTCTTCAGTCATTTCTCCTGCCTGGAAGTAAGCTTCATTCTCTTTTCTGTTTTTCCTGATTCATATTTTGTCTGCTTCTCCAACCTATTTTCTACTTAGTCCCTGCCCCATCATATTAGTCAACCTTCCTCTTGTTGGGGCACAATATCCAACACCCACATCTTAGAAGGGGAGAGGTTTATTTGGCTCACAATCAGAAGATTCAGTCCATGGTCAGCTATTTTCAAAGCAGAAACATCATAGCAGATAGGCTTGGCAAAAGAAAGCTTTTCATCTCCTGAAGACTTGAAGCAGAGCAGGAGAACAATGCCACGGGAGAAGGGGTGAGGGACTAGATATAGACTCCTGGATAACAAGGCCATGGCCCACTCCGTCACACCCAGAAGCACGGTTTCCTGATCCCATGGGCAGCTCCCGTGCTAACTAATTTGACACTCTTCCCTGATCATCACACCCATCTTCCTCTAGACCACAGCACAAGCAAACCCCTGGCATTCCTTGGAATACACAAAACTCCTGTTTCTGTGTCCTATACATAAAGCCACTTCCTTTCTGAGATCGTCTGTGATGATTTCTGTAACTGTTCACAATTCAGATTAGCATATATAATTACGTTTTGTCTTTCTGCACCTCCAGACAACTTATGCCTGTTTTCCTTCTCTGTGAGGCTGCTGGAAACCTAATCATAGTCCTTGGACTTTCTTTCATTCTCTAGAGTTAAAATACTCATTTTGGGATATGCTCTGGTTACCACAGGTTTCTGACAAGGTCTGGATCCTTTTCCTTGTACCCCCAGCAATACCAGAAGGCGGCTGATGCTTCTATGGACTCTTGGGGGCACAGAGGCTTCCAGACTATAAAATCACAACCACATTTTTATCTCTTAGGGGCTTCACGGTATCTCTTAAGCATTATGGCCATGAAGATGGGCTACAGTCTTGGTGCTCTTGGATCCAGAGTTTATTCTCTTATTTCATTCACGGCCAGGCACTACCTCTTTCTATGATGGGTTGAAAAATCTTAGACTTGCTCATATTTATCTGTGCTCTAAATTCCACTTAAAATTCCTTTAAAAATCCTTTCAGTCTACACTAAGTCATGCATTGGACATTCAGATGTTTACTGGGGAGGGTGGTTAATGAAAAAGATTGAAGCAGGTGAGTGTAGGAGGCAATAGGGAGTGGCGGGGTCTGGGTCTATTTAAAGGAGCAGCCATTACTCAGTTCCAGCTTATTGGCGTTATAAAATTGAATGGGCCCAAAGTTCAAAGTTCCAGATTTTTCATCAAAAGCTGGCTATTTAGAGTCTTATATGAAATTGCAAGTATTTTAAATTGGCAACCGTATTAGTCATTGTTCCCATCAATGGGACATAATACCTCACACTTATAACTAAAAGGAGGAGAACCATAATTTGGCTCATAATTTCATGAGATTCAGTCTATAGTTGGCCAGTTCCAAGGAAGGAATACCATGGTAGAAGGGTGTGGTGAAGCAAAGCTGCTTAGTTCATGGTAGCTAGGAAGCAGAACAGTGGAGCAGTATGAGAAAGGAAGGGGTGAGGAACCAGATATGGTACATGAGGTCATGCCTCTGTGACCCACCTAGACACACCCAAAAGTGTGCTCCACGAATCCTCTAGGTAGCTCCAAAGCCTGAGCCACAATTTGTAAAGGCCTTATATGCCATTTTAGCAGGTTTCATTAATCTTTAAGTGGCAAGGGACCTATGACACTATTTTTTAAAGTAGGAATAAAATAAATCTATTTCATATCAGAAGATGGATAAAAGAGTATATTTGGTGGTCTTTGCTTCTTTGGCAACCCAGTGTCTCTGTAGTCTTCCTAAATTTTGGCAATATCCCAAATTGTGCATTTTATTTTCCCAGACTTCCATTTAGGAAACTCATAATATGCGGCTCCCTTGAAGCTAGAGCGCAGGTGTGTGACACCATTTCTACTACCCAAAGGTGCTTTCCTAGACTTGGATCTGGAATTGAATAACGAGAGGAATCTTAAGAAAACTCTCATGACAAGTACAGACATTTCTGCTTCTTCAAATGCAGCATAAGCTTGGTGCCCAGTCCTCAGTCTCTGTCCTCCTGGAAGCCAGATAGCAACGACATGTAATGCCTCTGTGCTGTGGTTAGGCGTTGTTCTCAGGTACACAGCTCCCGAGCTGAACTTCTGGTTTTTCTGGAGGTTGTGTGAGTTGCCTGCTCTGTGAAGATGCCGCTGTCTGCCAGTCGGGTCACTAACCAATACAAGATACTATCAGTAAATATCATCGCCGTAGTGCCAAACAGTTACTTACTCAGGGCTCGTGTTGTGGGAAAGCACAGAGACACTGCAGAGCATCTGAGAGGTATGAAAAATTCTTCTGGAGAATTTGAAAGGAAAATTCTCTCATATAGGTGACATTGATTAATATGAGAGGGGGTTGAGGGAATAAAGGAGACGAGTCAGCATAAATGCTGGGGAGGAAAGAAACAAAGTTGAAGGGTGTAATGTCGCATGGCCTCGGGTTTCCTCCAAACAGATTTAGGTCCTTTGTGAGTTGCTAGGATAGGAAAGGGCTAGGGGCTGGAGTATAGTCAAAGACACTGAGACAGTCACAATGCTTAGCAGCCACAATGAGTGGAGGAAGTAAATAGCTGGCTGACTTTGGCCTTGTAGGGAGGCAACTAAACCCAAAAGGGAATGGTAGATTTAAGAACAGGAGTCAAATGGCCAGAGCAGATTTCTGCTATCATTCCAGTTCATGTCTGTACCCTCAGATGCTCAGTAACCTCATTTGATGTAGGAATGAATGAATCAGATGTTACCAGAGGTAAACAGAAGCTAGAAAGACATGCAGAATTTAAGATCTTGCGTCTAATGCTACTCTGTTGCTTTCTCTCATTTGCATACTAAATGTAAGGCTGCAGATGGCTTCGTGTTATTACAGCTGCTGAATCGACTTACATTGGCTGCAGAATTCTATTGCGCTTGCCATGGAAAATGACCTTAATGTATTAAAGAATTCTCTGGGCTTGTTTCAAAAGAAAAAAGAAAAGCAAGATTAATTCACATAATGGGTTAACATGTACATTAGGGTCTGTCAGATAATTTCAAAGGCAACTATAAATCTCTTGAAAAAAATCAGAGTTTAGATTTAAAATCTCCATAGATCCATTACTTCCAATTCCATGTTTTTGTTTTATTATTTAGGATTAGCAGCTTCTTGTCTGTGTTTGATTAGGTTGTTTAACATTTTGTGGTCTCTGTTCACACTTCCATTTTTAATAAAGATGAGAAAGTACTTTTCCTACCTATTAAAATAATTTTACCTTTGTATCAGCATGTTTCTCACTTCCCATAATTGTGAAAATATAATTGTTAGAACAGAAGTGCACAACAGCATATCTGGAAGTCTGTCCAAGATCACACAGCCCCTCGTCACATTCGAGAGAGCCCCAAAGACCAGTGAAAAGTGCTGAATGATTCCAATAAGAACATGTGAAGAAAGGTTAAATGAATTGAGATTATTCATCTTCCAGCATAAGGGAATATGCTAAAAATAATATTAATCTGTTTTAGACAAACTGATCTGTTAAGAAGAGAAACTACGTCTTATAAAATTTTCTTTGTGAGTCGTAAAGGGACATACCCACCTTAACTGAACTAAGGGAAGTCCCCTCGGAAGTGTCTGACTTTAGAGCTGTCTCAAGTTCTCATCAGTAGAGGGAAATACTAACGTGGAAAGTGTAATGTGAGGAATTATTAGTTATAATAGAGAATTGAAATTATATGCAATTGGCTAGCTAGGAGTAAAGGGACTCTGGCGAATACAGGAATGACAAGTATACACAGCACCACCATCCCTAAGTGTGAGGTTGGGTCCTCAGGAAAGAGGCCCTCTTCCTGTTCCTCAGGCGGAGATTATGTGCCTATTAGAGAGGCCATGGCTTTGGGTCTTTGAGTAGCAGGGAAGGTGCTGTGGCCCAGCTCTAGTGGAAATTGCTGGATGTCCACCTTCTGGAACTTGTAGGAAGTGTGCTTAGGTACCAGGGAAAGCTGTTGATGAAAGGTGTCTCAGAGGAGCCAGTTTGCTACAAAGCCTCCTGGAGAGACAGGTGCTAGGGGAGGCTGCTGGCTGCTAGGTACCACTGGCTCCTGTGCAGTCCAATGGCTGGCCATGGGGAAGGTGTTGCATGAGCTGAGCCCTGAAGATATGGCAGACACTATAGGAAGCAGCTTCTAGAGGAGCTGACTGTACCTCAAGAGTCTTTTGAGAAAGCCCATCGCAACCAGAGAAGAAAGCCACTTGTAATGTCTCTTCAGTGCAATGTACTGACAAATTTAACGTTGTGCCATTTGGCAAAGAAAAGCTAAATGATTGTATTAGTTACCTTTCCAGAGTCAATGGTTTGTAAAAGAGCAGATTTAATATAGGACATTTATAAATTACAATATTCACCCACATCTTAGTTACTTTTCTCTTGCTGCTGAGACAAAATACCCAACAACCAAAGTTAGGGGAAGAAAGGTTTATTTGGCTCACAGTTCATAGCGATTTCGGTCCACAATCAGCTGGGTCCAAGGCAGGGTGGCATAGCAGACAGGCAGAAGGCAGCAAGGTAAACAAGGGGAGCAAGAAGGGGGAATAGACAAGCCTCTTTCTGTCCCTTTATCTTATCCAGGCTATCGGCCCTTAGGATGAGTAGCACTCTCACCCTTAATCCCAGCACCCTTAAACCTAGTATCACATCCTTGATCCCAGCAGAATTATGCCAAACCAATCAGTGGATAATTTATTAATCACACACTCTAGATCACATGAGGCTTTCGGGAGACATCTAGACACAGACCATAACAAGGATCTAGATTCATTTTTACAGAGCAGACAAGGAAAGGTGATTTTGGAGATGAGGCAAAAAATGAAAAGCAGATACAGCTTTTATTTATTTAATTTTTTTTGAGATGGTGATAGTTATTGTATAAGGCAAACTAAAGGAAGAGCCCTAGCTTTGTTTCTAGGATCTTTCAGCATGAGACAAGGAGGTTGATACAATACCATAGATCCTATGGAATTCCAAATAGTTTGTTTCAGTTTGGCCATTTGTTCTCTACTGAGCGTGCATTCTCTGTGAAAGAGCCTATTATCCTCCTGGACTAGATATTATTTTTTAGTTTTGAGGAGTGTTGAAGACATCTTTTTATTAATATTATTGTTGCCAATCTGAGGGAAAATAATCCTTAGTTTAGATTAACTTGGATTTTATAATCGAACCACTTCCGAGTATTTTCTTGGTACTGAATTTAGAATGGCAGAAGCTTCAGCCATTCTCTCTGTACAGCTGGGTTTTTGGTTATTTGGAGGGTCCTTTCCAGCCTATGGAATGTATGTATTTACATTTAAAAGGAATATTTACCTAGTAGCCATTTATATTAGTCAGATTTCTGTTGTGACAAAACACCTGAGAAAATAAACTAAAAGAAATGTTTAGTTTGGCTCATGGTTTCAGAGGTCTCAATCCATGGTTGCATGGGCCCTTTGCTTTGGGCCTGTGATGAGGAAGCCTATCACAGTAGAAGTGAGTGACAGAAGAGACATATTCACCTCATGACAGCCAGGAAGCAAAGAGAGAGGGAAGGACCAGGGTCCCAATACCCTCTTCAAAAGTATGTCCCCAGCTGCTTAACTCCCTTCCATGAGGCTCAACCACATCAAGATTTTACCACTTCCCAACGGCACCACCAGCTGGGGAAAAAACATTTAATGCCTTTGGGGGACTTTCAAGATCCAAATGACAGCATTGTCACTAGAGTGAAGTATCTTTTTTCTTTCTGAAGTTGTTTATTCATCCCCTTCCCTCTTACTAATTCTTTCCATTGGTTTCATAAGGGAAAGAGCAACGTGTGTGGTAAAATCACTCATACATCTTCTAAACACTTTGTGGAGTAAATCGCAGAAAGTAAGAATTAGGATGTTTGGGTAAAGAATTCTATTGCAACTTAGATGGTTTTTAATCTTTTAATGCTTTACTTTCTACTGAAGATGCTCAGTGGCCTTTAAGTTGATGATGTGTTTAAGAAAAGCACTTCAAATGACATATCACTGCATGATATATTTGGAGAATAATTTAGAAAGTGTTTAGACACATCAGTTCTATTGCTATAACAAACCCCTTCCATTCCCACCACTTATTCATGTAAACAAAATTTCTTAGCATTTATGTGTTTGAAAATGAAAAATAGAAATACAATTTTTGTTGAGAGTGTCTCACCCTGGTGTTGCGTAATATCCATCCACAGGCATGCGTGTAAAACAGCCTCATCCCTCTCTTCAGGAGCTGTTTTGCTAATGACAGATTACTGTGGTTAGTAACTTCTGAAGATGTCCCCCCAGCTTCCTGACTCCTGGTTATTCAGTCAAGCATCACCCTAGGCATTGTTTTGAAAGGACTTTGTAGATTTAAACATATTAACCAATTGGTCAATCAGTCAGCCTTAAAATGGGGGAAAGAATCCTGGCTTATCTGGTATATACAATGTGATCACATGACCCTTTAAAAGCAGAAGCACCAGTCAGAGAACTGCAGAAAATGAGGCAGAAGGGAGGTTTGGTAAGAATGATGTCATACCTTTATTGGTCCTAAAATATAAAGAATAGATATACCTACAAGAACCCGACAGCTTGGAGCTAAAGGTAGTCACAGTCCATAGCCAGATGGAAATAGGACCCCAGCTTTATAACTGTGTAGAACTGAATTCTGCTAACAACTTGAATGTGCCTGGAAGTGGATTCTCCCCTCAAGTTTCAGAAGGAAATGCAGCCTTGCCCTCCTTGATTTTGGTTTGGGAGACTCAGAGCAGACTTCCAGCCCAAGAATAGTAACATAACAAATGAGTGTTGTTTTAGGCTGCTATATCTGTTGCAGTTTGTTATAGCAGCATTAGGAGACAAAAAGTTACTTGTTATGTTTATATTTAATATATTTTATGATTTTTGATCAATTATGATTAATGTGATATTTACACTGACAATACTCTGAAAGAAAAATATTTTTAACACTTAGAACTGACTGTTGAAAACGCATATCCTTTCAAAATCCCTTCAAAGAACAGGTAAACAAGAAAATCTGAAGAGCAGTAACTAGGAGGATTCCATTTTCTTGGTGTACACACAGCATTGCTTTTCAGTTGGAGTGGAGCTGGGGAAACATGTGAAGCTCAGAAAGTTTATCCACTCATTAATTTATCCATTGAAGAACATTTAAGCTTTTACAGAAGACATATTACATGTTCAATTTAAACAAATCCAGTATATTCACTCTGCAAGTTAAAATGGAGAATAACAGGGGAGAGTAGTAATTTGAATTGGGAGACAGGTCTGCATGATTTCCACTGAGGCAATGAATATATGCATGTGAGTGGGAGATCATATCTTGATGTCTTTCACAGTGCATCTATCTTCACGCTAAACATTATTCTTGTGTTTAAAAATACATAATTTTCTTACGTTATGGACCTCAACACAAGGCAAGGAATTCCTTTCTCTGATGCTCAAATGTGGAAACAACACCTATTTCAGACTTGAATCCATCCATGATGCTGAGGCCACATTGTGTTCAGGAACTAGGGAACAGGACGAACAATGTGGGAACCTGTCCTGGCAAATAAAGAATCAAGCTGTTTTGGTAAAAATGTAAAAAGAAGTAAGTACATCCAGGTTTGTCCTATAGGATTTAACTGTCTGATAAGTTTGACCACTAAGGGTTTTGACTCACTGATAAAGTCTTTCATTTTCTCCCTCTTTCTCTGAAGTCTATTCATTCATTCATTCATTCATTCATTCATATTTATTGCAGTGCTAGGGGTGGACTCCAGGCCTCATCTATGTCAGGCAGTACTTTTCCACCTGAATGTCTTATCACTGTTAAGGGGTGGCCTAGTGTCTACCCAGTCACCTGTGCTAGACACATGGACGCCCAGTCTCCTTGTTTTCCAAGTCTCCTCAAGCTTCCTCAAGCAGTCAAATCTGCTTCCCAAGACTTTCAAGTATGTATGTTCTCATTGTTTAGAAGTCCAGTTGCAATTAGATGTTTACTCCAGACTGTGTCCAAGTCTTCAACATTGTTACTTCTGATTCAGCCCTTGGAGCTCAGTGCTCTGGGACAGTATTTTCAAATGCAATTTTGTCCATGCCTGTCTTTTTTCACAACAATTCCAATTTCTTGGACCTTTTTCTCCTCACCTGAGGTCACACCCCTCCTTCAACCCTGTTGTGGAAACATGACATACTGTTCCATGCCTGCACAGGCTATTTCTCATGTAAGAATGTCTTCTATCCCACCTTATTCTTCTCTGTCTGGGCAATGCATCCTCCAAAAGCCATTGCCTTTTTGGTGGAAATGTCACCATCATCTCTCACTACCACCTGCCACTACACTATCACTTAGCTTCTGTTGTGACTGAGCATATTATAAAGTAGAGAGCATGGTAGGCACTTTCCACATACAGACTTTGTTGAAATTATACAAGAAGTCAGTGAGGCAGTTAACTATCAGACAACTTTTCCACTTTTTCAGCTATATCAGAGATTTTAAATAGCTCATGTTGGCTGCTTAGTGAGTGGGCTAGAATTCAGAGGCACAGGGATCTGACTGAGTGCTTCATGCATGGAAGCACTACAGTCTAGAAGCCTCCTGCACAGTTGTTATGGTGGTGCAGTTACTCAGCCTCACTGTAGTACTTCTGTAAAAAAAAATATTAATACCTATTGACAGGATCTTGTGAGAATTGGCAGGAAATATGGAGAGGAAATTACCACGCCCTTAAAAATACATGAATCTGAGCTTCTGGTCAGTTTTCCTGTAATACCCCAATTGTAGTTGATCTAAGGCTGAAAGAATTTACTACAGGCTTTCAAATAACAAAAATAAAGCTAACATCACAGGTAACACAAAACTAGATAATTTGATCCAGGAAATGCAGATTGCTTGGTTATAGATATATGTTCTTAGACCATCGGGACTATTACTAGCGTATGATCCTGGCTGGCTTCTGAAGTCTGAGCCATTTCTTTGTGTATTCAGAAACAGTGGCATCTCTTTGGTAGAGCAATTATGAGAGTTGAGTTTATTCATAAAGTTGTGTTCATGTATTGAGCCCCATTCTAGGCATTCAATGATACCTAATACTTAAACAGTTTTTACTAAGTGTCATACTTGAATATTCTGTGGATGGACAAAGTGAGGCCCAAAGAGAGGCTACAAATTTGCATAGGTCACATAGTGGGTGATGATATGCTCAGGACTGGGACCCAGGCATCCTGGACCTGGAAGCTATGCATTCAGCCCCTCTGTGGTTTTCCTCCTGGGGTGACTTGAGACTCTGTCATCACAGAGCTTACCTTACAAATGAAGGGATGTATACGTGCAAGGAAAAAAGGAACTGCAAAACTAAAAATGAAAAAGTAGTACAAAGGAAATGAATGGCATATGTGGCAGAAATAATAGGGAAAGGAAGTTGGAGATCTGTCAAGAGAGGTTGTCAGGGAAGTTGTCTCTGATAAAGATGACATTTAAACTTAGATTAAATGAGACAATATGTTTAGTAAAGGCAGCGTGAGCATCCTGAGAAGAAACATCCCCTTTCCTTTTCTTTCTTCTATGGAAACAAAAACATTTTGCATGACTCTGCATGGCCTCACTCTTACTGCTTCTGTCCACCCCAACAAATCGACTAGCAGGGAAGGCTGGTACTTCGTTAAGTGGGAGCTGCAGAAATGAAGGAGGACTCCAGTGCTTGAACAGTTGGCACATAGTTGCTAAAACGTTACTTTGTTTGCATGCGCAATCTTTTATTAGATCATTGAGAAAACTTAGCTATTTACAGGTATTGTCATTTTTCTGCCTTCAACAATTTGTTAGATTTCAAAAACATCAACTATGTTCTGTTATTCACAGTGGCTTTGAAAAGGTGTTAAGACTTTTGGAAATCCACTGAGGGTTATTGGTGACTTTTCCTATGCTTTTTATTTCTAAATAATAGCTGATTTTTTTGGCAAACTTATCATTTCTAATTTAATGGGTAGTTCTTCAGTAATTGAACTAGCTTTTTGAAAGCTACAATGGGAGCTAAGGAAATCATAATAGAGGACTAAAATAAGATAAGTGGGGAAAGGGATGTATTACCTCTTTTTGCTCATCTGGTTGTTATTATTGTTAATAATAATAATAAAATACATGAAATTGATATAACTGTCTTTTTATCATTGTTTGAAATATCCTTGGGAATGTCGTATAAAATAGCAGTTGTAGCAGTATGAAGGAAATTATAGTATAGTAAAAGAAATTGGCAACAATGGGCTCTGCCTGACAATTGCCGCCTGATATTTTGAAAGCAAAATAGTCACAAATGGTTTTAGGCTATTTCATGGGGAGAAAAATGAAGTCACACTACGAGGTAAGCTCCAGCCCTTTTTCTCCACCCATGATTGTGATGTATTTACTTGTAACTTGTGACTGTTAGGATATTGCTGGCCACTTTATCATTTCTCCCCCACGATCTTTACCTTCTGTCCATGTCCCATGTAATTCTCACCCTATATATTGCTAGATTTAGTGGCTCTCTTCTAACAGATAGTATATGGCAGAAATAAGGGAATGTCTCTTGAATAATTAGTTTGTAAAAGATTGTGCATTGTATCTTGGGTGCTATCTCTCTTGTTCTCTTACAAGGAAGAAACCAGCTGCCATGCTGTGAGCAGCCCTGTAGAAATGCTTCCATGAAGGGGCCCAGGCTTGTTAACAGCCATCCAGACAAACCTGGAAACAGACTGCCTACCACCCAATTGTGCATATAGAGGGGATGACAGCCCTGGCTTACTGCTTGGCAATCTCCGTGAGAGCCATAGACAATTAGCTAAGTGACACTTAGATTTTGGACTCACAGAAATGGAGATAACAAGGGTTTGTTGTCTTAAATGTGAAATTTTGATGTTATTTGTTATGTAGCAATACCTAACTCCTGACAAGGCATATAATATACAGTGGGCTCTAGGAGTCTGAAAATAGGGAGCCATGATGACACGATCCCTAGGCTCTACTGTGGCATGGGGTGGAATGTGTATGCCACAGTTGTATGGATCTTGGCTTTTAGTTTCTTTTCATTTCCTAGACTGAGACTATAGTGGCATTCTTCCTTGAGGGCAATGGACATGGAATATAGCCAATTTAAGTAAAGAGAATTTATTGGAAAGATACCCGGGATGGAGTGAGTGGGGTAGAGTGGGAATATAGAATCCACAAGAGAATTTGAAGCCAGGCTCTCAGACTCCTAGAGCTTCAAGAGAAACCATGACAATGTTTTCCCAGCAGCAACTTGGATGAGCACACTACCACTACAGCACAAGACCTCTGATGTTACTTTCCACTTTGCTTTACTCACTTGAGGGTCAAAGCCCTGGGTGATAGCATTCAACTGTCTGTGCTAACACCTGACTGTCTTGGTGCTGAGAAAGGAAGGATGGAGCTGTTTGACATTCACAATGGAGGGTGGCCACAGGGATTCATCCTTTGTGGCAGGGATTGTTACTATCTCACCATTGGCTGCTTTCTCTCTCCTTTACTGATTCAAGTTACAACTGAGTTAATGACATTTTCCCAGCCTCCCTCACACAAAAGCATACATCTCAGGTTTAGCCAATGAGATCATATGAGTAAAAATGGCCTTTTCAACTTCTGGATTTTATCCACAAAAGGAAGTTTACTGACTTTCCCTTTTCCTTCTTCCTTTTTTTTTTTTTTTTTTAATGGCTGCATGTGAAGATTAAAGAGAGTCATCTGTGACCATGTGGACAAAGGCAATACTGTAGGGATGGCAAAACAAAACAAAACAAAACAGAACAAAAAAATGGAAAAAGGCTGCATGCCCAATATTGTTGTGTTCCACTCATACTTGGGCTATCATCTTGAATGCTGTAAGTGGGAGATACATATTTTGTTTATATGAGCTTTCATGAACCAGGTTTGTCAGTATTTAGAGTTTACATCTATTGTAGAAAAGATAAGGTCCCAAAAAGAAATTAGAGTGCCATTGTTCTTGGGTTCTGAGGTGCTGGAGTGTCCTTCTAGAGGTGGTTTCTAGGTGCTTTCTGTCCTCAATAAAGAATTGTTCAAGGGGCTGGGGATTTAGCTCAGCGGTTAGAGTGCTTGCCTTGCAAGTGCAAGGTCCTGAGTTTGATCCCCGGCACCAAAAAAAAAAAAAAAAAAAAAAAAAGAATTGTTCAAAATAAGTGCAAAAGGTATCAAGGTTTTATATTTTATTAAAGGTATGAAAGAAAAGAAACATGCTCTGCAAAATGAGGTTGGGCCAACTAAAAGTAAGAAAAGAAGCACGTTTTACAGCATGAGAGTGTACCACTGTGAAAGAGAAAGCACAGTGCCCATGAGGAAAATGGTGGCTGTCTTTTGCATCTCTCATTCCTCAGGCTGACGTCAGATCTAGGCTGTCCTATCAAAAGCCTGCTTCAGTTCCCACTAGGGGAATTGAGTACTCTCTGATTGGCTCCGAGTGCAGCGATTCAGGAAATGTTCTGTGCACGTATTCTGGGATTTTGTGATTGGCAGTTCATGACCACTTCTCCAGCCAGTTTGCCATCACCTAATCTCCTGCCTCAGCATCAGGAGGAGAAACTGCACATTGTGTTTGCAGCTAACAATGGCAAATGCTGTCACATTGCTTATGAAGCACATATCATTTCAGGACTTAAAGATGTCTGTAGTTTTTGATAATGACACTGAGGTTGGATAGAAAAAATACAGGTAGAAAGAAGACAAGGAAAATCATAACTAAAGAAATTGTACTTTTAAGAAAGACTGCACCTTGAGAACATACTCTTACGTGAAATAAATCAGACACTCATGCGTACACATTGAATTGTCTCTCTGATATGAGAATCATAAGTGTAAATAAGGACAAAGAGGTATAATAGATATTATGTAAAAGAAAGATAATATTCAAAATAGAGGAGAACTAGAGGGGGTGGAGGGGGAAAAGAAGGAAGGGAAAAAGAAAAGAAAGGAGAAAGGGAAAAAATGGAAAAATGTAAATAAACCTGCTGTAATTAGGAGGGGTGGGGGAAGGGAAGGGAGAGGTGGGGAAAGGGCGGGGAAACCAAGATATATCATGTACAGGTACAAAATAACCATGATGAATGTGATCATTATGTATACAATGTACCAATACATGTTCTTGGTTAAAAAAAAAAAAAGAAAGAAAAAAGAAGGACTGCAACTCTAGGACACAGTCAGTATTACCCAAGCTTACCCTTATCAGTATTTCAGTATTTCCTAGGTTTATTTATGCTTCTTTTTTTCTAGGTCCATACACCCCAAGTCCTTTAAAGATAGTTTAAATCCATAAATCAGCTTAGCTAATGAAGGGCAGAAACCTGACTTTAAGATAAACGAACAGACTGAGAGAGTTTAGAGTGCTTTTAGAGAAAACTTTTTAGATCACCCATTAAAATAAGTGAACAAACAAAATCCCCCATAAAACAGTGGGGCTCATGCTTTCACCTGTAAAAGAGGCTATTATCTTTTTGTGGGTGGGCCATCTTTTTTTTTTTTTTTGGAGATCAAGACGAAGAGACAATTTCCCATAGCTTCAGAAGTTCTACAGATTTCTACCACCTAATACACACAAATATTCCCAGCTCTAAACTGTGGCTTGTCTCTCTTTCTTTGACAGTATACTTTAAATTTCTGCCTAATAGATCCCTTTCTGTCTCTTATTGACATGTCTTGAAAATTGTTTTTCTGTGATGACAGTCAGTGAATTTGAAACTTATTCCATAGGTAGGGTGGATTTAGGTTCTCCGTCTCTTCTTTGGGAACCTCCTTGGACCCTGTACATTTACAACATGAACATATTGTCAAATATGAATTCCTTCATTAAATCCATGCCCCAGTAAGCCAGTTTCATGTTTGTCAACTTCCCTGCCAGCCACTGGGCTCTGGGCTCAAGTTTTTACATTCTTTATCTTTTCCCCACCCTTGGGAACATTTTCGTGCAAAGATACTTAGAAGCATGGAATTTGAGGGCTGTAAGGGACTTTAGTGCACAAACAGGTAGGAGTGGTATCCCAAAAGCAGTCTACGTAGCACAGTCTCCAGGAAAGCTTATGGAAAATATAGCTTCCTGAACACCCCCTTGCTTCCACTCAGCTGGGCCAGAATTTCAGAATTAGTTGCTGTTTGTGGGTACTCTCCAGTTCTCCCAGAGGCATGGAAGTCCAAACTCCATAAAGCAGTCTCAAGGAGATTCTGCCATTTCCCCCTCATGGCCAGGCATTGAACACTTGCTGTGCCTTCATGGAGATCAGTTTGATCTGACATTCTACATGCTGAGGCCAGTACGATTCTTTCAGTGGTGAGAGTCTCTGGAGGATGGCACTGCCTCCAGACGTCACACTGGCTTGAATGATTCTCAGACTTTTTATTGAGTCCTCTGACCCCCAGTCCCCAGGAGGGAAGCAGCAACCTTCAATTCTCCATGATTTGGCTCCGCCACATTGTGGGTTTTCATATCCCCCCATCTTAATCTTCTTGCACAAACATTTCCACAGCTTCTGCAACTAGGAGACCCACATGGATTTCCTTCCCAACTGAAAGCACAAGAGCTGGTAACTTACACCTCAGGAGACCAAACCAAAATGTCCCTGGGGACCAGTTAAGGGGCGACGTGCAGAACAGAGTGAAGCACCTGCTGAGCTGCAGAATGCATGCTTAGTCTGCGGGGTGGTGCTGCTCACAACTTGATGGTCTCATTTGGGAATAAATGCTCTGTGTTGCCCAATTTTCTGATTTTTCAAGATAATTTGAAAATTTGGATCTTAAAAAATGGAAATATCCCTAACTTTAAATGTTGGCAACAACTACTTTACATGGAAAAAATATACTAGAGGTTCACATCTGGAAGCCAGATTTATACTATAGGTCACTGTTAAAACCTCTGACTAGAATTTAGCATTACAGGCTCTGCTGACTCTCTTGACGGAGAGAAGGGAAAAACAGCTTTGGATTTTATTCCAAGAAGTGTAAACAAAGGAGGGAAATAAATAACAAGACACCTGTTACTTTTTCAATAAATCATCCCGTTAGATCAATTATCGTGTTGCAGAGATTAAGTGATAAATTCAATAATTCAATAATGCACTACACGCATATCTGTGCTTCTTGTTCTTCTTGCCTATTTCTACATCAGCACCAAACTGTACCATTGTGGCTTTATAAGATAATTTGATAGGACTAATCTTAGAAAAGGCACAGGGTATTACCAAAGCAAATTGCTTTAATTTTCTCATATACTTGCACATGTTTACGCAAATGAGATTGGAATCATTTAGCTTTTTCATTGAACTTTAATCTAGCCCCTCATAAATGAGAAAACCAAGTCCCAGAAAGATTAAATGACTTACTTAAAGTTTTGTGACTGGTTGGTGGTTGTATCTGATTAGACATGATGTGTTTTGAGTTCTTGCTCGGGTCTTTGTCTACACTGAGCATCTGAAACACCATTGGGTCCTGCTGGAGTTCTTGATATTTCTAGCCTTCAGTTCACTTGTAATGGTTAACTTGTGAAATACAAAAGGCCCCTTTATGCAAGTTGCTTTGGAGAGGGACCTCTTAGGTTGCTGGCTCATGTTAAGTTCCTCCAGTCACACTGGGGTGTGGGAAGTGGTAGTGGGGTCCCGAGCCTGAATGGGTGTTCTAGAGTGAGGTAGGAGGCAGAAAGCACTCACATTGCTGGTACGTGGACTACTAAAAGATGATGAAGAAAAATCTCACTATTTTCTTGACTTTTCACGGATCTGCTTCATCACAATAATAAAAGCAGGGATATGAGAAAAAAAGGCTGGATGTTAGAAGCAGTTTTCTGAATGTGTAAGCAAAGGCAGTGACAGTAACATAATTAAAATGTAATAGCATAGAATGTATTTCTATTCAAACGGATTAAAGAAATATGTTTGTAAAAATGTGTGGAAATTGAAATCTTGTGCATTTATGGTGAGAATGTAAAATGGCATAGCTGCTATGGAAAGTGGTAAGGTGGTTCTTCAAAAGTTAAGCATTGAATTATTAGGCAAACCAGCATTTAATTTCTAATTGTGTACCAGATAATTGAAAGCAGGACCTTGAACATATATTTGTACACCTGTCTGTGTCATTAGTGGTCTTATTCACAATAAGACTCTAAATGGAAATACTCTAAATGTCCATTGACAGATAAATGGATAAACAAATGTGACATACACACGATGGAGCATTATTCAGCCTTAAAGGGGAATGATTTGGGATGTTTAGTATGCTACATGAGTGTTCCTTGAAGAAATTTTGCTAAGTGAAACACACTAGACATTAAAAATCAAATACCAGCTGGGCATGATGGCACATGCATGTGATTGCAGCACTGTGTAAGCTGAGGCAGGAGAACCACAAGTTCCAGACCAGTGTGGGCTACTTGAGAGACTTAGTGAGACCCTATCTTTAACTGAAAAGCAGAAAAGTGGCCTGCAGAGGTAGCTCAGTATGAAGGCTTTGGGCTCAACCCCCAGTACCACATGCACATGTGCGCATGTGCGTGTAAACACACACACACACACACACGCACGCACACACACCATATAAAATACCATGAAATTTTATTTTTATGAGGTATCAAGAGGAGTCAAATTCATAAAAACACAAATTAGAATGATAGTTGCCAAGAACTTAGCGGAGAGAGGAATGTAAGGTTATTGCTTAATAGCTATCGATTTTAATTTGGGAGAATGAAAAAGTTCTGGGGATGGATGGTGGTGATGGTTGTTCAACATTATGAATGTTGCCACTGAATTGTGTGCCTAAAATAGTTGAAATGGTACTTTATGTTATGTATATTTCACCTTACTCCCTCTTCCCGCGAGTAAAATTCGGAATCTTTGCTCATTGTAGGCTTCCAGTTGGAGTTTAATTTGCCCTTCTTCATGGGAGACCACTAGAAATCCAGGACTACAGCTGGGACTCAAAGTATTAATCTAACCTATTAGGTCTTTATAAAGAAGAATCATATTATTGCAAATCTTTCCTAAATTTTTATGGTATGCTCTCAGTGGATGCTTTTGGGGGTAATAAAATAGAAAAATATATCCCAGTTGTAGTCTCATAATAATGTAACAGTTCACAAACAGGTAAGGAATAAGTGTGAATTCATTTTTCTATAGCTGAAACTAAATTTTAACTGTGCACTGATCTTTTGGAGTTTGTAGGGACTTAATTTCAAACTATTTGGACTTTCTTTCCTTTTCCACCTGATTCTATCATATTTCTGGGGACTTAAATTGTGCTGAGGAACTGAGAGGATGGGAAACGTTAGCTGCCCTTTAAGCACATGAGTATCCACTGGGACACAATTTAACCCACCCCGTCCTTGGTCAATAGTCTATAAATGTCATTGCTGACAGGCCACGTAGACTCTACAACATTGCTGAGTCATCTTTTTATTCCTTTTCTTTAGGTCTCTTCAGGTTCAGATGGCTGTTATTGACCTTTCAGGTTTCAGTCCTTCAGAACCATTCTCCAGGGCACCAGATCATTGACTTCCAAGACTAGGGCCTTGTCACACTGTGAGGCTGGACATTTCCTGGAACAAACACCTGTGTTCCTTGAGTCATCTCCACAAGGCTCAGGCTGGACAGCAAGGCCAGGCCACTTAGACTCTAAAACATTATATAAAGTTCAAATACCTCCAGTTGTACAGTGGCTATCTAAAATGCCTCCTCCCAAAGGTGCATTGTAGTGAAGGTTTTGTTGTTTATGGGCTTTTGAGTAGTGATTGGATCATGTCAGCACTTACCTCATCAGTGGGTTAATATATTGATGAGATCATAATTTGATAGTATCAGTGGGGTGGGGGTGATAGAAATAGGAGGTGGAGCCTGATTGGAAGTAGTGGACAACAGGGGCGTGACTTTGGAGATTATATCTGGTCCCTGGCTCCTTCCTTTCCAGCTCTATCCCTTTCTCTCTGCTTTCTGGCTTCCATGAGGTAAGCAGCTGTCCTCTCCCATGCTCATTTGTCATGATGTTTCGGCCTTGCTATAGGTCTAAAAGCGTTGGAGGAAGCTAACCATGGACTGCAACCTCTAAAACCATGAGCCAAAATAAACCTTTCCTCCTTTGAGTTGATTTTCTCAGATATTTGGTCACAGTGACAAAAAGCTGGCTAACATACTTCCTGTTGGAAAACATACAGAAGAAGTGATGTGTAAGCGTGAATGTGGTGCTTCTTTTCTGCCTGCCTTCTTTGACAAATCTTTCCTTTCTCTCATGAAAGGTCTTTCTAGAAGAACTAAGTAGTGACACATGAGAAAGGCAAGAATGTTACCCAGTATAGAAATTTATCAAGGCATCCTTAAATAGCCTGAAGCAAATAGGAGCTACATCTTGGATTAGAAGTCACTTTTATTTGGTAGGGTAGAGAGGTATAAACGTGGCAAAATGACAGTTTTGAAATATTGCCTAATATCCTCAGTACCCCTACTAGTCAGACTATTCCAAGTTTCTTTTTTAGGTACATTTAAAGGAAATCAGAAGGCATACAAAGGAAAAATAAAAAGGAATTGACTCTTAGAGTTTGAATATCGGGCTGAGGATTTAGCTCGGTGATTAGAGTGCTGGCCTTGCAAGCACAAGGCCCTGAGTTTGATCCCCAGCACCATGAAAAAAAAAATACAGTTTGAATATCAAGGACTAGTCCTATGCTATCCAATATAGGAACCACTAACCCATAACAATGTAGATATTTAAATTTAAATAAAATGAAATAAAATTGAAAGCTAGTTTTTTGTTTGCATTAGTCGCCTTTAAATTGGCCAGTAGCTAAGCTAAATGTGGTCAGGCTAATGTATTGTACAGCTCAGAGTATTATTATTATTATTATCATTATTATTATTATTATTATTTTTTTTTGGTGGTGCCGGGGATCGAACTCAGGTCCTTGTGCTTGCAAGGCAAGCACTCTAATCACTGAGCTAAATCCCCAGCCCAGCTCAGAGTATTATTAAGTATTATTATTTCTACCACAGCTGAAATTGGACAACACTAAGATACACCATAATGGGTAGACACATTGAATAAAAGCCAAACTTTCAGCATCTGAAAGGATTTCTTTGGCTGGGAGAAGGTGAAGAGATGGAAGGGGCATTAGGAAGGAAGGAGGAAGATAAGTCACTAGATTAGGGAGTTCTCATCTAGGGGTGTCCAATCTTCAGTGGAAAATGCTGTTCATTGATGACATTAGGAGCTGGGTGAGAGTTCAATAGTGTCCACAAATCATCTGGTCTTCATTCAAGATTTCACCATGTATAGCCTGCCAGAGGAGTTGTGTCTGTTTTTTT